>VKHH01006931.1:0-14138 GCA_015144975.1 Epipyxis sp. PR26KG | reverse complement strand
CAATGCCAAGAGTCACTTAAATATGAGTTTGAGCCAAAAAATCCCAGTGCTATACATTTTAATAACATTTCTAATGTAAATAAAACTGTAAAAATGACCTCACTTCGAATCAATATAGTGTTCGCGATGGATCCCGTGGAAATCATGTTATTGTTATTATCAACATGACTGTAATCAGAAGAAGCGATAAAGGCTGCATTTGCAATTATAATAGTTAGAAAGAATAAATCGAAATAAGAATGTTTGATTAATAATTTTGCTTGATGCCTTATAGACTGCAATTTAGATGGAATAAACCACAAGCAAGGATTTGGTTCGAAATTTAGTTCATCTTTCAACGATTGAGTTAAATGTTTAAAATTTGGAACGTTGTGTTTATTAATCGTTGAACTGGTAGTTTGTCTGGAATTAGCAACAGTTGCCGATTCTGAGATAATATTAATGCTATTAGACCACTCCATTTAAATAACGAGGTACTGTAACTTTCTAATTTTTAAAATTTTGCAGAGTTAACCCTTCAATTCGCAAGATTCTAGAAGTGTACATCATCAACCATTCATATTTCTACTATAATTATATTAATTAATGTTCATATGAATCATGTCGTATTTACAAAGTTACATGTACGATTTCCATCATTTCTCAATTTAATAAGTTTATTGTTTAATTCCAATTCGAATTGTTCTTATTTTTCACTTAATTAATTCACTTCTTCTTCTTCTGTACTCTTTTTTCTCTTTAATCTTAATTGATTGAAGTTCTAAACTTAAACTGATTTGATGATTTGTTGACTCTATCTACTGAACCCAATATACCGTTCTTACGTTCTAACCATTTGGTTCTTGTGGGAGAAACCGTCACAAGAAAGGTGTTAAAATATTTTGCCACATTAATTTAAATATATTTTTAATTACTTCAAAAATATTATTATTTTAAAGTAGTAAATTATTTATAATTTATATTAAATTTTAACATATAATGTTTATATTTGTGTAGATGAAATATATTTAGGGGTTGTATAACCACTTATTAATACATAATTTCAATTTATAATATTATTATATTGTTAGTTATTATCTATATATACTGTAAAGTACTGTTTTCTAATCTAGCTTTTTTACAAAGAAATGTAAGAAATGTTTATAATAACATCAAAAATTCATAATCAAATATAATATGAACTATGTATGATTCCGAAAGCAATTGTGATAATACAGTCCAATGGAAAATGTAGAGTCTCCTGATTTCATACATAGTCAAAGTAACATGGCTCAATTTGAAAGGGACAGTGCCAATCAAGGGGAAGATCCTAATATTATTAAAAAGGCTAAGAGTGGTGATGATTTAGAAATATCATTCTTAGAAGAAATATATATGTTATACAAAAGTATCGTATTAAGCAATACTTTTGAGAATATATTTTTAATGGTCATTCTAATAAACGCATTGCTTATATCATTGTCTGATTACAACCATGTTGATCGTTACAATAACCTCAGTGCAAATCATTCAACAATTAACTTGATTATCATTGAAAGTGAAGTGGTCTTCACTGTCCTATTCACTATTGAACTTATAATGAAAGTCATCGCACTTGGACTCATTGGAAACGAAACTTCATATCTAAGTGATCCATGGCATTGGTTAGATGCATTAGTTGTATTTTTTGCATTGCTCTCATACACACCTGGCATTCCTAATATAAAAGTTTTTCGTACATTTAGAGTATTACGTCCATTAAAATCACTGAAATCGTTACCCGGAGTTTCAGCGATTATAGATATATTAACAGATTCTCTGATTCAGATGAGAGCAGTGGCTACAGCAATATTGTTTTTGCTAATAATATTTGCCAGTGGAGGATTACAATTATTCAGTGGTCCCTATTTACATACGCGATGTAGAATGACTCCATTTCCAGTAACAACTAATTGGACAATAGGAGCAAATGCAACACATTACCGCTGTTTGAATGTTCCCAATTATGATCTCCCTTCTGACCTATCAGCAAAGTATTCTTCTCCATGGCATACAGCTCAACCACACTGCTATTGGCCAATAGATATAATAGATGAGAGTCTATGCTCTTTATCACATGCAAATGGTCGTCATATTTGTCAAAATGGAAACAACAGTGGTCTACCGTTAGATAAATGGCGATGGTGTGGATCAAACTATGATGGTGCTGGTAATCCTCGATTCGATCACCGAACAGCTAACAGTGACACCTATATATACGACTTAGGTTATAGTATAAATAACTTAGATAATTTTGGATATAGTTTTCTTTTCACGATGCAAATAATACTGGGTAATGGGTGGTCAAACCAAATGTATATGCTTATGGATTCCATCGATCCTGTTTCTGGTAGTATATTTTGTTTCTTAATTATAGTATTTGGAACATTATTCTTGTTACAGCTGAATGTTGCTGTATTTGATTCAATTATTAGCGCAACTTTTAAAAAGCTACTCAAAGCAAATGAAACAATATCAAGGAAATCAATATCTTTCACGAGTTCAGTACGTATTATTCGCCGAAGTAGTATCAAAATAGTGGACAATATCAGCGTAAAATTAAGGCAAACCTTCACAGTAGATAAAACTGCATTAGTATCAAAAATAAACACTGCCATTATAACATTTATCAGTGAATGGGATCATCCACATTCCAACCCAGTGAGATTGTTTTGTCGGGAAATGTGCAAACAAAAATTGTTTAAATACTTTTTTTCGTTTTTTATATTCGTTAATATGGTTATTCTTGGGGTCGATCACTATCCAGCAACTATTGAATTTCTTAACGTTGTTGATGCTTTTTCATTTCTATTAACATTGCTTTTCACGATGGAAATGATAATAATGCTGCTAGGATTGGGATTACTCGATTATTTTTCTGACACTCTCAATTCTTTCGATTTTATTATCGTCATTATATCACTAACTGACCTTGGATTAAGTCCAATTCCAGTGTACTTCACTCATGATGTTGCCAATAGTAATGGAAAATCTTTAACAGTGTTTCGAGCATTTCGCATGCTAAGATTACTTCGGATTGTTAGGTCAAAAACTTTCCAGGGAGTGATCTACAAAATTGCGACAGTAGTTTATCAATTGTTCAACTTTTTATTCTTACTGGGTCTATTCGTATTTATTATGACTTTGATTGGAATGCAATTTTTTGCAAATCATTTTCGTTTCGATGCTAATGGTTATGTTGTAAAAAGTATTGGCTCTACTGCTTGGATAAATGCTCCAGATCGTCCATTGAGTAATTTTGATTCATTTACACTTTCATTTTTCAGTGTTTTTCAGCTTATTACTGTTGATAATTGGACAGATATCCTCTATGATTGCTACCGTGCATATGATTTTCCAGCTACATTATTTCCACTCATGATCGTTTTAATAGGAAATGTGTTAATAATGAATTTATTTTTAGCTATGCTTATTAACAGTTTTTCTGAAGCTGGTAATAAGCACAACGATGATGAGATTTCAATAACAAATAATGTTTCAACAAAAGAAAGCAAAAAGGTTTATCCTGAATCATATTCAACTGAATTGGCAATAACAGCCGTTGAAACACGTTCACATGAAATGGATCCCATAGGACATGAAATTAACTTAGTTCCTGAAAATATAAATAATCAAAACAAATCATTTTCATCAGAAGTAGATATAATTGATTCAAAAATAGAATATAAACATGATAGAAAATCAATAATAGCATTACTCAAACCATTTCAAATAAATCGAAACATGTTACAATTAAATAATAGTAAAATAAAAAATGATCACATATTTTTGAAGATTCAACAAAATTGTGCAAATATAATAAATCAACAATTATTCGATATGTTCATAACGCTTTTAATCGCGTTATCTTCTGTATTTGTTGTGTATGAAAATCCCCTGTCTGATCCAAACAGCTCAACAGCGAAAGCAGTTAAATTATTCGATATAATTGTCACTGGAATCTTTTTGGTGGAAATGTTGATGAAATGGATCGCATTAGGATGGTTTAGAGATGAACATTCTTACTTTCGAGTCGGTTGGAATTTGATTGATTGCGCTGTGGTTATTTTGTCAGTGGTATCATGGGTGCAAAATTCCGCCAATTTATCATATTTGAAAGCGTTTCGAGCACTTCGATCTCTTCGTCCATTACGGTTAATTCAGCGCTTCTCTGGGTTGAGAGCGATTGTGACTGCTCTCATCACTGCCATTCCTTCCGTTAGTCAGATCGCGTTAGTATTAGTTATGGTTTATTTCATGTTTGGAGTATTCTTTGTTAATTTTCTGAAAGGCGATCTTCGTACATGCTCTGGTGATATATTTGATAATGTCATATCTGCCAACAGCTCGTATCTCAGCTTGTTGGTTCATCCTCGAAGTTGGAATGATCTTAGTTATTCTCAGCAGAGTTTGTTTCAGATGAGCAGTCCAATCTACAATGTGACTGGTAATTCTGGTGTTTGTTCATCTGATTGGCCCGACCAACCTTGCTGTCCTCAATTCAGATCGTTGAACAGCTCTCAACATCCCACATCACGGGTTATTTGCGAGTGTTGGGGCGGTGAATGGTCGCCATTAACTGACTTTTTATTTGATAATATTGGCATAGCGATGTTGACATTATTCGATATGGGTACACTGGACAACTGGGCTGAGAAAGCTCATTTTATGGCTAATAGTCGAGGCATTGATATGCAACCATTACGAAATTATCAACCGATATGGTATTATGTATCAATATTATTCATATTGGTTGGGTCTGTGTTGTGTGTGCAGTTGTTTATTGGTGCTATCACAGAAAGCTTCGAGAAAAGTGAACAGATTCTTGATGGTTCTTCTTTTCTTTCACATGAACAGCAAGAATGGATCAGAATGAAGTCAATATTACTTTCTATTTCACCAATTCATAGATTTGAACGTCCTACAAATAACTTTCGTGGGATTATTTTTGATATTGTTCAAAATGAATTGTTTGATGTGATCGTCAACATAGCGGTGTTCACTCAATGCATAGCGTTAGCTATGGTTAGCTTTGGACAATCAGATACCATTACTGATGTTCTTTCAAGAATAAATTATGCTCTAACCATATTTTTCTTTGTTGAGATGGTATTTAAAATATGTGGGCTTGGAATCACTCCTTATTTTCATGATGCTTGGAATCGACTCGATTTTCTTATAGTTGCTGGTTCAGTAGCAGGATTGATTTATTTACTGTTCACTGGAGATCGGTCACTATTAATAATTAATATTATACGACTTGTTCGATTAGTTCGTTTGATTCGATTAATCAAAGGAGTTCCTTCACTGCAAAAGCTAGTGAGTACGATTATATTAACTATTCCTGCTATTGGAAATATCTCCATCCTACTCTTCTTAAGTATTTATATCTTCACAGTCATAGCAGTTAATCTCTTCGCGAAAGTTGAATATAATGGATATTATAGTCCAAATTTGAATTTTCGCACCTTTTCTGGCGGTTTTGCCACATTTCTACTACTTATGACTTCTGAGAATTGGGGTCAGTTTATGATGGATTTATCCAAGAGGCAGTCTGGTTGTGTTGATGATCCATCCTATGATAGTCGCTACTGTGGATTCAGCGATCATGAAGGATGTATTCCATTGAATGGATGTGGTAGTCCGGCTTCTATTCCAGTGATCGTGGTTTATATCATAATAGTAACATTTCTCTTATTAAGTGTGTTCGTTGGTTTGATTATTTCGAATTACAATCACACGAAAGAAGGTACCATAAGTCCAGATGATATAAAGAAATTTGTCGATCATTGGTCATTATTCGACCCAAAAGCTCAAGGCAAAATCACAGTAGAATCATTATATCGATTTACTGCAACACTCTTTTCTCCTTTGGGATTCGATTATCAACCTTTTTCTCGCAACCAATATGTGCGAAGAGTAAAAAAAATAATATTACACCATGGAAAATATGTAGAATTTGCAGATGTTTTGATGGCATTGAGTGCATCTCATTTTGAACGATTAGCAGCATGGAATAAAGAATTTCAATTCGAAACAAAACGAAAAAAAGAAGATGGTTTTATGTCGAAATGGATACGAACATCTATCACTGCATTAGACACTGATCGTCGACCATTAAAATCATCAAATATTTTCCAACTTTATTTTCAAAGTATTTATTCATATTTCATTTTGCAACTTGACGCATCAATGGTTACTCACACAGTACAAGAATACTTAGCAGTTGATTTAATTCAAGAAACTTGGCGGAAAAAACGAGCAATGTCTCTCGATACCATATCAACAAAGAGTTGTAATAATAATAGTCGTTCATTATTCAGAGATAGGTATGCGCTTGTACCAACACCAAGTATATTAATGAGTCGAAAAAAACCGAAATATCCGATCATTAGTCGCATCCGAAGAGTATCCATATTTATTTCAGATGATATAGCACATCGATTCGACTCGGGAATAAACTCCGTAACTGGTTCAGTGACAGGAACTGGTTATGATTCACCAACACAAAATAATACTTTTTTTCGATCACCTAATCGACACTCGTATGAATCACCATATGACGCACAAGATTCAAATTCAAATAAAATAAAAAAGAAACCTATCAAATCATCATTTTCTACAGACCAATTATATTCTACACAATTACTTTATGAACAACGATCTGCTTTACCAGAATTAGAACTACCATCATTCAACTTATTTAATAATGATAATAATAATGATGATAATAATAATAACATTAATAATAATAAATATATGGTAAGAAATGATTCTCTAAAACAACAATCATTTCTTGTTGTCACTCATGATGAACCTATGGAAGATGATTCTTCTAACAAGATGTCTCCTGCTCCTGTCTCACTATTTAATGATGATAATAATGAAGAAATGGAACGAAAGTTTTCACAAAAAGTTTCATTTTTAGCAATCGAATCAACAATCAACGATGCTAATAGATCTATACGTAGCTACTCTTCATTAACTATGGATATTGAATCATCAGTTAATTCTGGAAAATCAGATAGCTTAGCTGATAATAATAATAATAATTTCCAAACAAAGCAGATATCATTTAAAAATAATCAAAATGAAATCGAAATGAAATATCATGATTTTGTGCGTGATTTTGATGAAGGAGCATTAGCTGATATGAACCTATCATCTGATGTTATGGATGATGATAATCAGTTGTTTGGAGAATTGGTCCCTTGGAGTTATGATAATATTGAAGAAAAAAGTGAAAAAATAATGAAGATTAATTGGGAGGAATTAGACTCAGCATATGATGAAGGTGGCAAATATAATAATCATTTAATTGAAAATAATACAAATAATAATGATGATCCTGCTATGGATGATAATAACATAAAAAATGATGATGCTATTACTCGATTAAATAGTATAGATTTGAAAGATGATGTTAATGAAATAGGAAATAATGATCTAATTTATGATAATAAAAATGTGAATCAGACAACCAAATATAATGTTATTTATTATAATAATAACAATAACAATAATAATAATAACAACAATAATAATAATAACAACAATAATAATAATAATAATAACAACAACAATAATAATAATAATAACAATAATAATAATAACAATAATAACAATAATAACAATAATAATAATAATCGCGTGATGAGAAATGAGAAACATGATTCATCAAGAAATCGAAGTGATTCTATAAAGTGGTTAGATGACGATTATTTATCAAACTTAGAAAATAGTTCGATTCATTTGAAAGATGATGTTTATGACCCATCACTTCGAAAAAATAAAACTTCGAAAGATTTAGAAAAATTTGCTGCATTTTTGGATAATTTCTAATAAAACCAAAATAGATCGTCAGATCTCTGTATGGTATTAGTGTCCATAATTTATGAAATAATTAATAATTAAAATAATATAAATAATAATAATAATATAAATAATAATAATAATATTAATAATAATAATAAATAAATAAATAATGATAATAATATTAACAATAATAACAACAACAATAATAATAATAATAACAATAATAATAACAATAATAATAATAATAATATTAATAATAATAATAATAATAATAATATTAATAATAATAATAATAATAATAACAATAATAATAACAATAATAATAATAATAATAATATAATTATAATAATAATAATAATAATAATAATAATAATAATGATAATATTAATAATAATTATAATAATAATAACAACAATAATAATAATAATAACAATAATAATAATAATAACAACAACAATAATAATAATAACAATAATAATAATAACAACAATAATAATAATAATAATAAAAGTAATAATAATAATGAAAATAATAAAATAAACATATTTTTTAATTTAAAATGCTGTGAGTAATTGTGCGTTTTTCATTAATTTTTTAATACTTATAAATTAATGTAAATAAAAAAATCAAAAATATATTGTCCATATATAAATTATAAAATGTAGTAATATATTATTAAAATTATGTTTTTAAAATGATTGTATTTGTTTGTTTTCTTTTGTTTGTTTATTCAAAATAAAAAGAATTTACTTGTTTAACTAGTATTATACTGGTGTACGGTAAATATTTTGTATTTTAAAACAATACATAGTAAATTTAAATAAAATTAGAAAATTAAATTTTGAATATTATTCATTTTATAGTAACCTTATCTCAATATTCTTTCAACTTTTTTATATAAAATATAGATAATAATAAGTTTTTATCCCTTTTTTCATTCAATTCATCAATTTATGATGATTGTTTTTATGAAATAACATATAATATCTCATGTTTTAAGATAGCATAGAGATGTTAGATGTTATTATAATATACTTCCTCCATTCCGATGGACAAGAACTTTTGTAACAAGAAGGACGTGAAAAAAACATTGGATGGACAGACTCTTTTGTTGGACAGAAAGGTTTTTTGTCAAGGCAACTTAAAATCGTGTCGGACAAACTGTTTTCATGATATTACAAAAGGAATAATAATAATGCTTCTATTTGATATGTATTATTGTATTATTTGATTGTAGATTATCGAAACTTTCTATTTCAATTTTGTTTTTTTAATTGAATTTAAAACGTTAAATAAATGAAACGTCCTGACACAATTGTATCTTGGTCCTGACAAAAACTGAAGTTTACCTGAACGATAAGTTTGTCAGTTTCACCTCCATTCCGGAATTCTTGTCAAACGGAATGGAGGAAGAACATCACTCTGCATTGATTAGATAATATTATTATCATAACCATGTATAGGTGATTGTTATGGTTGGTTGAAGTTGTTATCACCGTATTAGACGAGTATGATGTGTTTTATTATGAATTCAAAATATTTATAAAATATTTAATATTCATTTTTGTTTCTTCACAATTATTAAGTACAGTATTAGGTTATTGGAAGTAGGTTACAACTCATTAGTTAATTAAAATATAGACATATCTTATCAGTATCTACTTTGTAAGATCTATTTCCATTATAATATATTATTGATATTATAATTTATTATTATAATTCATTTATCCGTTAATCGGTGGTTAACCCCTCCTGATAACAAAAACATTAAATATTCTATAACTTTTCATCATTTATTTTAATCAATTATAACTATTATATGCAGTATATATCTATTTATATCAAACTAATACATATATTATATATATTATATTATAGTATACTACTAACTAAAACTTCTGATTCTAAATAATACATATAATCTTACCCATAATGTCAATACCGATTAGGCGAAATGAAAATTATTTTATAGAAATACTAGACGTTGGACTATATAATTTTAGGGATTGCAGATAAGGACTGAGGGGATGAATTTTAATAGAAGAACTGACTAACTTAATGTCCTATTCGAATCATCTACATTGTCAACTCACTCTTTTTTATTATGCTATTTATTTCTCTTGTTGTATTATTTATTGCTTGTATTAATAATTATAATATCTTTATTTTGTAATGGAAATACTATATAAGATATGTTTATATGGTATATTTATAAACATAAGTTGTAACCTACTTGCATTCCAACACTCAGTCAAATACTGTACTTAATAATTGTGAAGAAACAGGAATGAAAATTTAATATTTTACAAATTTTGAAATGAAATTAATTCATAATAAAACACATCATAATCGTCTAATACGGTGATTACAACTTCAACCAACCATAGCAATAACCTCAATAGGCTAACATTATATCATCAAAATATCATAATATTTTCATATCAAATTGCGGGAATTATAATATTAGGTTTATTTTGTGTGTGTAAATAATAACAGTTGATATGTTTGTTAAGAGATGAGATGAGTCATTTATCATCTGTTATGACTCTCTAATATCACATATTATTCGATTATTCATACAAGGGATATCTTCGCCCAATCAGGATAAGGAGCTTCAAAACTCCAATTATGTCCACTATATCGTAAAGCATGTAACCATATCCCATCACAATGAAGCAAATATTCTAATTCAATATTACTGGAATGATTTTGACAATACCTACATGCACATGCCAAGTATAGAATAACATAAATAATAAATTAATCATATAGTTCTTGAAACTTATCCTTTTGGGATTGTTTCTTTGCATTATAACCCTTAATTTTTACTTTTTTTAAAAAACTTATCATTTACATTATATAAAATTATTGAAAAATACCGGAGAAAAAAATTAATATATTAAAAAGTGTTTCATATAAGTCTTGACAGAAATATGATGGAAGCGTTTGAATGTAGACATAGTTCCAGATATATTTTAATGTATTAATTTGTTTTAATCTTTTTGTTTTTTTAAATAATTTTATATAATGTATCTGATGAGTTATGATTTTGAGATTAAAATTAAGGGTTTACATTTGAAATAAGCACAGAATATTGTTTTAAGAAATTATAATTACGATTTATTATTACTATCATATATGGAATATGATAACAGTTCTACGATTAAGTAGAAGAATAGTCAATTATCTCACCTCATCTCATATACAATTATGATACATAATATTATATCATATATTATATCATATATTATATAATGTCATACCTGCAAGTCCTAGTTATGTATGATTCATCAGTTTCATCAGGCAACCTCGCAATCATACTGTTTTCTTCATTACTACTAGTAGTGAGCTTAATTTCATCCTGATGATTGTCACTGTCCAATTTTAGATCTTTACCATTATTATTATTATTATTATTATTATTATTATTATTATTATTATTATTATCATCATTATTATTATTATTATTATTATTATTATTATCATTATTATCATTATTATTCATATTATTAATACTATCGCTATTATTTTCCTCATTAGAATGTGGTACATCATTATTATCTCTTGTAAAAGCATCTAATTCCTCATCATTGAAGTGTGGCACACGAGAGAGTGGCTGAATATTATTATTTTTCATAAACTGAAGATATGTTAATGCTTTCTTCCGCCTCTCATAATCATTATAAAACAGTTGACCTCCATAACAAGGATCATTTGCAATCGGAGATCCAATTAATTGGAGATGGATTCGCAGTTGATGAGTTCTGCCAGTATAAGGATTGCATTCCACAAGTGAGGTGTCAGTAACAGGACAATATCCCAACGAACGAAACGATGATAAACATGGTTTACCGTTAGGATCACAAGCATGTATTCCTTCTCGATGACTAATGACTCCTATAGGGCATTGTATCCATAACTCATTATTATTATTATTAGCATTATTATTTCGAAAGTAGCAGTAACCAACATTGGGGGCTTTTCCAACAACATCTAATGGGATAATATCCTTCACAGCAGGTGGCAAGTCTTCAACTGTTATATCTTTTCCAAGACCATAAATAGCATTTTTAGACTGAATTGAAACCTTTCTTTTCTTTTTCATATCATTATTACTATTATTATTGTTACTATTAATACCATTATTTTGTTCTGATTTATTTGATTTCCGTTTATTATTTGAATGTGTTTCATTATTGTCATGATTATTTATCTCTTCATTATCATCCATTGTATTGATCACTTCTTTGAATTTTATTATTTTTTCTATTGTTAGTTCATTCATATGTGATAGATTACCAGGGAATTTCCCTTTTACTCTGGCCAAGTATACCTTTGTATACATAAATGTCAGTAAACAAATGATAGAATTCGATAAATAATATCAATAATATTATAATTGCTACCTTTTTAGTTGCTTTGTCTCTAATTTCAGCTGAAATCACATTTGCTATTTCTTTTGATCGAGCAAATACAACTAATCCTGATGTCACCCTGAAAACGTTAATTATGTTTTTTTAAAATATACTGCATACATTAAAGAAGATGATGAAACAAAGCAAGAGGAAAATCAACAATATTTTGAGCGTGGGATGACCCTAAAGTCTCTCTAACTACAATTGTAATATTATTATTCAGTACAATAACTTATAATATTCAGTTATCTCTTATAAACATTATTTCGAGTTTGAGTTGCCACAAAAAAATTTAATACACTCGAGTCAATCAAATGAATTCGAGTAACTTCAGAAAAGAATAGTTGAGGTTACTCGAGTTACTGCCAGACTTCAAAAATTACAAAAAAAACTTAGAGTCTGGCCGTAACTCGAGTTTTTTATGAACATCGAAGGACCCTGGAAGCAAATCGATTGCCAATCTAAATCGGACGAAAAGATGTTTCAAAATACATTAAGTAACAAGATACTGTATTTTATACGATACCTATCTAGTCGGTGGACAAGAAATAATGGTCCTTGATGCTCAACAATTTCCTCGTTTTTAAGAATAAACTCGAGACTATTGTGTCGATACGATCCACATGGATGCATTGGTAAAGAAGGAGGTTTGCAAACAGCAAATAATTTCTCAGTTTGACCAACAAATACTACTTGTCCAAATACTGGTGGTTCATGCCTAAAAATGATTCACTAATTATTTTTTATTGTGAAAATTACTTTTAATAAATAGACAACACCAACCATAGTTTAGTTTATAAGTCACGGGAATATATCGTATAATATTAAGATTTTATTGTATGGGTTGAATCAAACGATTAGTTATGAAAATTAAACTATAACCAACTAAAAATTAATGAAGAAAAAAACTGTAAAAACTTTTTTATATGTTTTATCACTATGCATAGCACGGTGTATAGTTATCACTAACCTGTGTGTTTTATGTTGTAATTTATCGCTATTTTTGAATTTGTACGATTCTGTCACAATTTCGTTATTTATTCGAATATTACCATTTTCTATTGAATTTTTCCAGTAAACAAGAGGATGAGCTCCAAATTCACGAGAAAGAACTTCCATTAACTCTCTTCCAATCCACCTGAATCGGGCATTTTTGTTATAATAATATGATATGACAAGTATTTATAATTAGATAATTAGAGTATACCTTCCTTTGGCAAATGTTGTAAATTCCTGAATATAAGGTGTGACATATCGAATGTTATTCAGAATTTGATACTCCACCTGCTGCGTTGTTGATAACAACTTTGCGGTTTCCTTAAGTGCTGATTTTGGGATCACATGCGGGGAAGATGAGGAAACTTTAGTAAAGATATCATTTTCAATAAAAGATTTGGGATTTATGATTATATCAGATTGCATTTTAGTTAAAAATTTAGGGAACAGAAGTTTAGGTTGAAGATTAGATTGGCTTCCTATGTGATAATGATCATAATAATGAGTAATTCGAATCCAAATTCTTAAAATAAAGTTAAATGATGTTTTCATCTGATGGATCCATTCTATTTATTATATTACTGTATATTATTTCACAAATGTGGAATTAAAGGACGTCATGCGAACACAAGTTTTGATTTGGAAAATTGCAAATAACAACTTGCTTAACGGCAATTTCAGGAATTGAATATTGATGCGAATAGATTGATTACTGATTAGGTATAATAAATTTTCTAATATGCTAAGAAAACATGCTACAAATAAGTGCAAATATGCTAAAATAAATTCTTTGCTTATGCTCAAATATCA
Source organism: Epipyxis sp. PR26KG (assembly GCA_015144975.1). NCBI lineage: Eukaryota > Chrysophyceae > Chromulinales > Dinobryaceae > Epipyxis > Epipyxis sp. PR26KG. Next base: position 84 of record VKHH01006931.1, on the reverse strand, counting down.
TAAATTCTAGTGAATGAATGAATTAATAAAAATTAACGGAGCAAATCAAAAAGGTGCAACTAGACAAGAGGAAAAAGCTACAAA
>VKHH01006930.1:0-14143 GCA_015144975.1 Epipyxis sp. PR26KG | reverse complement strand
AGATTATTCTTAATTACTCAGCCTGGTTGGAGAGAAAGCTTTTATTATCATCATATGATATCTTCATGTCTTATCGTCGAGGTGAGAAAGATTCCGAATTAGTATCATCATTATTTGAGATGTTTAAAAAGTATCCTGTTGGTACGAGAGGAAGAGATATTAGAGTATTTTTGGATGATAAACGATTGCAACCTGGTCAAGATTTCCAAATGAGCTTTGGAAAATCATTAATTAATTCAAATGTTATGACTCCTATCATTTCTGAAGAGACTTTGAAGCGAATGAAAAGTGATGTTTGTAGTCCCGCAACTGATCCTGAAGATAATGTATTAGTTGAGTGGATAATTGGTTTGAACTGTTCATTAAGTAATAATCTTCATATATTTCCAATCATTACTTTCGATATTTGGGCAGATAAAATGATGATAGAAAATATTCCAAATGAAATACATGAAACATCGTTAAGGCGTGCTTCTCAACTATTGTCTGAGAATCGGATGGTTCTTCATTCTACCATAGCCTGTTTGACTATGAGAGATATTGTCAAGAATATGGTCAAGTTTCTTGGCTGTAAACTCATTGATCAGAAATACAATCAACATAAAGAGAAGAAAATATGCGAAGAAATTATTTCAATCGTTAATAATATTATTCTTTCACGTGACAAAGAGCAAGAGGAGGAACACGACCGGGACCAAAAAGTCAGTGATTATTCTATTACGTAATTATCATAATATTTGTAGTTATGATAAAAATTTGCTGCTGTTCATCAATTAATTCATTAATCGAAATAAATATTATTATGATTCCAGGAATTTTACTGTATGACTAATCTAATTATCATGTTAATTTTATGACTCATTATTATGTTAATAATCTCTAATTTATTTTTGCATTTTAGATTATTATTCCGACCATACCATCCCAAGGTTTGATTTCAGAGCCAATGAATCCCCCACCTCCTGTTAGCATATCATCATCATCATTAGTATTATTCGATATGAAGGAGTGGTTGATGGAAAATGACCTTTCTGAGTATTATGATCAGTTTGTAGCCATTGGATATAAGAAGAAATCTCATTTTCTTCGACTCAAGAGAAATACAACAGGGGGGAAATCGGTGGAATTGAAAAGGATTTTGAGCGAGGAAGATATTCAAATAAATTTAGCTGATGCTGGATTGCTTTTAGATGCTTTGAATGATCTGAATTAACATAATATTATAATTCGATTAATTCTATATTATTATTATTATTATTATTATTATTATTATTATGATGATTATTATTGTTATTATTATTATCATGATTATTATTGTTATTATTATTATGATTATTATTATTGTTATTATTATTATTATTATTATTATTATGATTATTATTATTGTTATTATTATTGTTATTATTATTATGATTATTATTATTGTTATTATTATTATTATGTAAGAATCGTTGTTATTGAAATGTTTTTATACAAAGAGGAAAAGAATGAAACATGTACTAACAAGTACGATGGATGAATTGATTTATTTTGATAATATGATCGTCGATCATGATGGCTGGTTAATATTTATATTATGATGGTTGGTGGGTGTTATAATATTAGTAATTGAATAATTGAATAAACTGTTTAAAATGTTTATAATTATGGATTTTTTAATGTCAATAATTATTATTTTGAACGCCACTCTGAGTTGTTTATCGTTCTGGATTGCATTAAGTTAAATATTAAAATAAAACTAAAAAAGCTTCAATTCCAGAATGGTTGTTTATATACTTATTTACAATATGGAAATTATCGTACTAAAGAACTCAACGTTTTCAATAATTCTTGTTTTATTTCAGATAATGATACTCTCACTAATACTACAGTCAAAACTATTGACTATGAATTAGTGGGGCTAAAGTATTGTTATTTCTAAATTATTGAATTCACTCATTCTTTTGATGCAAAGCTAAAGTTCTAGATTTTTTTATGGTATTTTTGTAAACGGGTTAAAAACTCAGCACAGTTAACTCACGAGAAAAGGGGCGGAACGACGAACGGAACGAACTACTACCTACCAAATACAACATTATTATTATTACAACAACACAAGGAAATAAAATATTTGATAGATCATATACAAAACTGAAAGGGAATGAATGAACTTATTGAATTTGAAACCACAATGGGTACATTTACTGTCGAATTGTATAAACTGCATGCACCAAAAACGTGTTTCAATTTCGCCGAATTAGTAAAGATAGGTTAGTTATTACCCGTAATTTTAATACATTAATTGAAATGCATTGCATTCAATTGAATTTTTGTCTACAATATGTTATAGTCACTAAGTTATAAGTATTTGCAATTGTACAATATTGAAACAAATACAAAGGTTTTAGTTCATATTTTTTATTCTCTAGGCTATTATAACGATGTGGTATTTCATCGAATCATTCGCGATTTTGTAAGTATATTAATCACTTTAGTACAGTATATATATGATTTATATGTTGTTGACACAATTTGGTAAGAACTTGGCGAAATGTTTAACGTGATCAGTGTTTTTGGGAATGATGAATCCTAACGATTGATGTATAATATTACTCCAAAATGAATTTATACAAAGCAGATATTATAAAATGATACTAAAATCGGATTTTTACTAAAATCGGAGTTTTTATCAAATAAACCTTTCCATTCTGTCTTATCTTAATAATATAATAAAAATATTAATAACGATAAACATGTTATAATTTTAATATTTAAGATTCATCTCTGTTGATTATGCTATTATAATCATTTAAACAAAAGATGTTGTTAGTCTTCATATTGCAATGTTTCAAATAGATGATTCAAGGAGGTGATCCAACTGGTACGGGTAGAGGTGGGGAGAGTATATTCGGCGGCAAATTCGAAGATGAGCTAACCAAAGAATTGAAACACACTGGAGCAGGTACGATAAAAATATTGCAATTTTAATGTCATATTTATAATCGTATTGTAATATACTATTATTCTAATTACTCTCTTTTTTTAATTAGGAATATTATCAATGGCCAATAGCGGTCCAAATACTAATGGTATTATATTTATAACAATTTGATTCTAAAATATTCTGTTTATGGTAATCATCGATTGTGAGACATTTATCAATACTGTCATCTAAGACTATTTATTATATAAATAATAGTTCTTCTGATCGATTTCGATTTGTTTAATAATAATATATAACTTTTTATTCATTTTATGATATGACAGGATCTCAGTTTTTCATCACATTAGCTCCTACTCCTTGGCTTGATGGTAAGCATACAATATTTGGTCGTGTAGCAAGTGGGATGCAAATCATACAAAACATTGGCTCCATCGCTTGTGATGGAAATAATAAACCAATAGCTGAAGTGAAAATAATAAAAGCTAAACTAAGTAATACAGGATTGCTTACCATGTGATAATTATTTATTATGTATTACATATGTGTATATTATTTTTTATTAACTACGCGATTCAATAAGTTCATCTATTAGATTTTTTTGATAATTTTTAATCATAAAATAATAATCATTCAATAGATAAGAAGCAACCCATTACACAAATAAATAATATATAAAAAAATTATGATGAGTAAATTATTTTAATATTTCACAGAAAGATAATTCATTTCAGATCATTACATAAAATTAAATTTAAAAATGCACATAAAGCGGTTTCTATTTGCTGTGAACGGTCTGTGATACGGTCCGGAGTGCTATGGGCATATGGTGGGTGTATTCAACCCTTTCCTTTCATGGTGCTGTTTCGATAAGGTTTAGGGCAAGCATAATAATATTAATTACTAGTGCTGAAATCATCCTTACTGTTAGAATCACAATTATTATTCATTGTCATTGTGAATTCATCTCAAACACACGCTTCTTTCTTTCGATTTCTTCAAATAAATCATCGCATATGAAGAAACTTGAGCTTGTTGATTCATTATTATTTTCACAAACGTCAGAAAAATTATTATTATCAATACGAAATACCATGTGATCACTTTCACTCGATACTTTATTATTATTATTATTATTATTATTATTATTAATAATATTATTATTATCATTAGTACTAACATTATTATTGTTATTATCATTACTAATATTATTTGTGAGGTAATTACTATTACTATCAATAAGCTTGTCAATTAATCTGATTTCTGCGAAGTCTTCTTCATTCCATTCAACAAGGGAATCATCAATCAACTTAATATTGGCAGCGATTGATTTCTTTTTCATAGATTTCTGATCAATAGTGTTTAACGCCAAAATGGTTCCCTGAGTATATATAGCAACAATAATCGCACTTAAGGTCACAGAATTTTAAGAAAATTATCCAAATGCTGGTTCGGCATATAAAATTACACAATTTTACAATAAAAATTAATTTTATTATAATATGAACAATAAATATGATAGAACGTTTGAATCGTGCACTCATCACACAATTCCATTATTGTGGTCTATACACCACTTGTGCATGTTAACGTATGTGCCACGCGTACAGATAGTTAGTAAAATGAAGATAGAACTTTCTGAATACTACAATTGTTATTATTATCATTATTATAATACATTGAAATAGTTTCATTTTTTAATCAATGGGTGGTTTACCTGATAATAATCTGATATAATGGGAGTGAATTCTTTTTCGCATAATTTATAAACTTTAAAAGCTACTTGATTTCCAATCTGTCAAATAAAAATATAAAAATTATAAAAATCTAAAATTATGAATTAAGCTACTACCTGAAGGGATAACATGCTTGATATGATGGGGAAGTTATTTACTAACATAAAATCAATTTGATGATTTGATACATTTTTCTTTTGTTGATTTAAAACTTTTCTCTTTTCTTTTCTTTTATTAATTGGTTTTGAAATTTGACTTGGCTCAGATATAAGAATGTTACAAGTTCTATTTCCATTAGAATTTGTATTGTTTATTTTATGGTCATTATTATTATCATTATTATTATTCAGAAAATTCCAAATTGATTGTACGTCTGTTGCTTGGATTTGTTTTGAGTCAGTATTAGATAATAATGAATGCGAAGAAGGTCTTTTTTTGACGCTACTCGAATCAGTATCATCACTCGTATTATGTTGGTCAAAATGAGTATTATTGCCACTATTACTACTATTAGGCTGATATGATTTCAGCTTTTTATGTTTTTTAACCTTTTTACTTTTCTTAACTGCATGATTATTTTCATTTTTATACTTACTCGCACTATTATTATTATCATCATAATTATCATCATTATTAACTATACTATTATTAGGATTAGTTTGTGTCCAAATCAAATCAACCTTATCATCATCACGAAAAATATCTATGCTCTAATTAACATAAAAAAGATAAATATCAGAAATAACAATCGTTAGGGTTATCATTCACCATTAAGAGTGACGTAATGGCATTAAGTTGAAATTATAATTTACCTCTTTCAGATGAACAAAATAATCACCAATCCAAAATTGGTAGTTTTGCTTTTGATTGAAATCCCAATTGTATTGAGTTGCTAGTCTATCCAATAAATCTTCAACTACAATAAATTAATTGTGAAAAAATTAAATTGAAATAAGATTTAAGTGAATTAACAATAGAATATTTATGTTTGCATCATACCTTTTTTCATTTGAGGTTTTGATATAAGTACGTACAGTTTAAATGTATCCTCCTTTAAATAAAACTGAATTCTTATTCTTGGATGTTTTTCCATCCCAATTCTAGTCAGTTGGCTGTATTCAGTGGAGTTACAGTATTTTTACTAGATACGGATACCGTAATTTGAATATGTAATAAAATGTGAAAAATACTGAAGTTGCAACCCAATAACCAATAACCCAATAATACAGCAAAACTAGTATAATGACTATAATGACTACAGTGTATGCAGTGTATGAGTATATGAAACTTTCATTTTAACTTTTCTAAATAATATATTACCTGTTTTTTAATACATAATAAACAGTTTTGAATATTGAATATATTGAATGGAAGAACAAATGTCTACGTTATTTCGTTTTCATTTTGGATTTCACGATTTCACACACTATTTATACTATTATTAGGTGTTATAATTATCTACTGTTTCATCACAACAACGACTGTATGTAAATGTTTCATGATGATAAAGAATTTTAAAAAATGAATAAAGCACTATAACGTAATCTGTTCATTCATTTATTCATTCATTCATTTATTAATTCATATTGAGTCGAAGAAGCTAGAGCTTAAGAGGGCTCTCTGTTATGTTTTCTAGCTTGTTCCTCTTGTTTAGTTGAACTGGTTTGATTTGCTCAGTTAATTTTAATTCGTTTTTTAGCTGTTTAGATTTGTCCTATTAATTAATTCATTCATTGAGTCGAAGAAGCTAGAGCTTTAAGAGGGCTCTCTGTTATGTTTTCTAGGTTGCTCCTCCTCTTGTTTGGTTTTGAAAACAGTTAATTCCTATTAATTCATTCATTCATTCATGTACCGGTACCGGTATCTAACCTCATTCATTCATTCATACTATATTTTGAATTTTCCAGAGATATTCGTAACCAAAGTTTAGCAATCATTGCAATGGATTCAGAGATTATGGAGGTAGAGATCAATAATGATTCAAAGAATTTTGATTTGAATGATAATGCTGATTTAATAAATGTGGATGACTTAATTGAAGATGTGGGAACAGTTCCTCCAGAACAAATGGGCGAAAATGATTCAAATATTGTTGTTCACAGCAACGCAATTGAGAAAGTTAAAAAACCAGCTCCCTCAACTTGGGTTGCGTTTTTGAATATGAAAAGATACGAAATTACCAAAAATAATCCTTCTTTTGGAATAACTGATGTCATGAAAACCGCCGCTGATATGTTTAAAGCTATAAGCCCTGAAGAAAAAAATCAAATAGAAAAAGAAAGATTAATTGAAGTCGCTAAATACAAAATATATCTTGATCTGACAAAATCTGAGAGAGAAGAAAATTCAACTAACCTCACCAATAAATCAATTGGCGCTCTAAGCTTACCATTGGTATCACTAAAATATATGATGACAATATGTAATTCTTTATACAATGAGATTAATTAATAAATATTGATCCCATTTTTCTTCAAGCAAATAACAGTAACGCTTAAGTATATTTAAATAAAATTTCAATTGATTGAAAATTTCGATTTACATTGTTATCACAGGCACGCATAAAAAAGACAATCAAAATGGATCCTGATATTAAAGCTGTTGGAAAGGAAGCAACTGTTGCAATCGCAAAAGCGACTGAATTATTTATTGTATATTTGGCTCGAAAATCATCACAAGCGTCAACTAAACGAGGATTGAAAACCACTTTTGATACTGACGTGATTCAAACGATCCATTCAAACGAAGAATTGAGTTTCTTAAGAATGGATTTCCCTCGTAAACCTCCTGTGGTCAAATCAAAGCCACTAACCAGTACTAATAATAACAATAAAACCACAACCATAACTAATGAAAGCGACAAAAGCAAAAGTATTAAAAGTTATTTTACTTCATCTATAATAAATTCATCTATTGTTGGTAATAATTCAATAACAGAACACGTATAGTATAGAGGAATTTTCTATGCTGATAATTTTATTATGCGATGGTTGTATAAATAATTAATTAATCATATCTTAACATCATTTCATATTTAAGCGTGTTGACTAAAAATGTATCCATGTTTACGTTGATGTGTGAAAATAATTATGGATATAATAGAATAAGTAGATATTGTGAAATGCATAGTTATTCTGTGGTTCATGTCAGAAATGAGATGTTAAATTAAAAGTACCACTGAAATAATAGAATAGAATAATAAATTATCTTATGTAATAGCAACTATAGACGATTTTTTGGAAGTATAATGAACTAGAGTAACACCACCTCTCCTCTTGTCTGATACATTGTCTAATGGTCCGTCTTCCGTAAAAACTCATAACAGATATTATGAACTAATAAAAATAGATGATAACAACCTCAACTTCAATGTACCATGAAATATTTTTTGAAGTACTTGGAGGAAATATTTTGGTCATCTTATTTTCGATTATATTAAATTTAAATAGTCTATCACATTCACCATTTTCATTTTTCAAAATTCCCATTTTCACGGAAGTTTTCTGGTTCATTTCATATTTTACCCGAGGTCACCGCCAAAATATATAGAATAGTATATATATAATATGCTCATAATATCTATGTTTCAATTTTTTGTTTTTTTGGTGATATGGCTTCTTAAGCATTATTTTGGTTTTACTTTTCAAAGACAAATATATCTGTGTGTAGAAGTTCAAACATTATTCTAAAGCCATTTTATTATTCAAAATAATGTTAATTGATCAATTATTTTCCTTTAAATCTACATGTATGTAGGCGTAATAGATTACTATTTTTCGAACAAAGAAAAACACCTAACGTTATAATATTTAAGAAAAAAAAATCCACAAAAAATACTTGATAAGAAACACTATTTTAAGTCACTCCTTCACTTTAGAATAGTGTTACAGATACCGGTAGATATCTTCTGATGCCGTTTTTAGAGTTTTAAAGTGAATAAATTTATTTACCAAAGATTTTTTTCGTAAAAATCTTAAAATCTCATGTTATTGCAAATAAATCTTAGTTGGTGATTAGCAAAGTTTTAAATATTATAAATCATTTTCCTACTCGATTGCAATAAACGTTCATTTCTACTAGGAATATTCACCTCAGTTTTAAAATATATAGCATTTTTAGTGTAACGAACTAAAATACTACAAAACACTTAATTTCTTATGTTGGGATGAAATCCATATATGGATATAAAAAATATGAGGGGGGCTTTTAACAACAACCATTCATTTTTTTTTTAATTCCGGAATTTTTTTGAAGAATAAAAGTCTAATGAAGAGCAAAACAAACTGAACAAGAGGATAATATTAATAGAAGAGCCATGAAATAAACAGTAACAAGTATTTTCAATTTTCAATCATTTATTATTTATCATTTATAATTTATCACACATGTGGATATTACTACTTACTCATACTTATCAACTTATCATTATTAGAGTGATTAGCAGATAAGTTACTGTGGTAACTGTTAATGATAAATTCTGGAATCTGAATGAAACTTTAGTATCATCAACAACAGGATATCATCGTATCATTACATCATAACCAACTAACTGTATTTTATTATTTTCACATAAAACTGCACAAATCATTTTAATGGAACTACCAACCATCAGTTTTCGTGGTTATCCATTGTCTATTTTTGTTTGTACCCCTACATACGATTTTATTTGTGGAATTTGTCTGGGAATATTTAAAAATCCATTGATGTGTCCAAATGGCCATAATCATTGTAAGGAATGTTTTCTTGAACAACTTAATTTTAATCAATGTTGTCCAACTTGTCGTGTACCAATTCAATCAAATACGCTCGCTTCAAATAAACTGGCAAAAAATCTTATTGGATGTATGAATGTACGTTGTTTATTTGCGACAGAAAATCAAAATTGTACCTGGCTTGGATCGGTAGACCAATTGGATTTCCATCTTTTGACTTGTGACTGGGCAGAAGTAGAGTGTGATGGCTGTTATGTGCGAATGCAAAGAAAGCAAATATCTCAGCACTTGCCATCGGATTGCCAAAATCGTAAAGTTATTTGTGAGTTCTGTGAAAAATGTATAAAATTTTGTGATATGACTGGTCATCTTGATTTGGATTGTGAATGTAAACCATTTCAGTGCAAGAATGGCTGCAATGCGGTTATTAATAAACGAGACTTGAATGATCATCTTCAAGTTTGTGAGTTAGAATCTGTACAATGTCCATACAATCAAACGTGTTCATTTATCGATTGTAATGGCGCAATCCAAAGAAAAGAATATGATCAACATTTATGCCATGCAGCGAATGTCGTTTCATTGATGTCAATATGAATTCAAAAATAATTGCTATGGAACAATCTCTAGCAGAAATGACAACGTCAAACCAACTTTTAAATGAGAAAATAAATACTTTATTAGAGACAGAGAATAATCTTATGCTTACTACTACTGTTGTCACCGTTGCTAACGCTGGTAGTCGTGAAATAAATGGAACATATCGTTTCAAGGGAATGCATAACAAGGGTGGCTATTTTTCGAGACAAGGAATATTTGGTGATAAAATTGTTCAGTTCATTATATGTAAGTGTGTGATGAAGGATCAGGTTAATAAATGGTTTATTTCAATCCTACACGATGAGAATAAGCCTGGAACAACTGCTGATATTGACTTTTATTTTGGCGAGGGGCTATCAAAAGATCATACACTTCCTCCAACTATTTGGCATTGTGTAAAAGAAAACCACTCACGTCGTCCCGCACCTACGGTTCGATGTTTAGCTGTTGGTGAGGCATGAGAAAACGCAAAATTTTCACGACATGTTACTGACAAAAATAAAATTCCTTATGGCGGTGATAAGTATAATGGTGTATACAAAACTTACAATAATAATTCTTTACGATTCCTTCTCAAAATGAAAGAAGAAACCAACATCAGTGTGCTGACCTTGTAGGTTATGAATAAAATGTCTAGTTTTTCTCCTCAAAATAATAATTATAATTATAATAATAATACATTTTCTAACTTCCATAACTGTATTTCCTCAACAATCATATGACATTATTAAATTTGTTCAATTCTAAATAATAATAAATGTTTATTAATAAAATATCTCTTAAAACATAATAATAACAATAATAATAATGATAATAATTATGTTTTAAGAGATATTTGATAATAAAACAAATAATAATAATAATAATAATAATAATAATAATAATAACAATGATAATAATAATAATAATAATAATAATAATAATAATAATAATAATAATAATAATAATAATAATAATAATAATAACAATAATAATAATAATTATTATTATTATTATTTTTTAAGAGATATTAAAATAATAAAATAAAAATAATAATAGTTTTACCGATTCTGGTTTTTGTTTCGCAATTAATTCTTCTTTATTATAATATCCTCTATCATATATAGAAGGTCCTAAAAGTGTTGTTGTGACATATGATGATAATATATCATGTACTGCATCATTCGTTGACGATTTGTTGTCATTATTAGAAATAGTAAATCTTGATTTTCCACCATAAATATTAAGATCTTCTATCGCCCTGATTATTAGATCAATAATATAATAACTGAATAAAATTCATAATTATGAATATTTTTTTCTCTTTTTCATTCAATTCATTCATCAAAAAGTAGTAATTTATGTTTATTATGATAATATTATCGAATCAATATTATTATAACATATCAATATCATCTTTAAAACATGAGATATTATATATTATTTCATATAAACAATCATTTAAATTGATGAATTGAATGAAAAAATATTTTTAAACTTTGATTTTTTTCAAATGAAATATATCATACCTTGCAGCTCGTATGGCACCTTCTTCTCTAGCATTATAACTAGCTGACAATTGTTGAGATAATTCTAAAATTGTTCCTTTTGCATTAGTAATTTCTTCTTCTTGTTGTTTTAACATTGATTTCGCTTCATCAATCACACGTGTCAAACTATTTTTCTCTTCAATTAGTTCAGCTAATAAAAGATCAGAATTTCTATAAAAATAATAAAAATAATAATAATCAATTATAATAATAATAATAATAATAATTAATTCAATTACAATAAAAATATATTAAGTCAGTATTATTAATTCAAAATAATTTAAATATATTACAGAGAAAAAAAAAGAATTCTGAAGAAAAAATTATTTATTTTCATTTCATTATAATAAATTGTATTAAATAAATAGTAACTTTCCTTCCTTACCTTTGTTTTGATGACAAAATATTATTTTGATCACTTTCATTTTTCAGTTTTTTCTCTAATTGATTCACAGTAGATACGTATTTTTCTTTTAATTGATCAATTAATGATTGTGTTCTGACATCACTAGCATATCCTGTATCTTCTAATTCTTTTGCAAATCTATCTGCTTCTGATGCTTTTCTTTTATACATATTTAATTCATCATTATTTCTTCGTTCAATAATTGCTGTTTGTGTTAAATATGATGATTTTATATCTTCAATTTCTTTTGATTTACGTAGATAAGCACGATTTTTTTCTGATAATTCTTTTGTTAAATCACGTATTGATTCTTTTAATGTATTATTTTCTGCTTCAATATTCCGTTCTAATTGATTAAAACTGGATTTCATGTGATCAATCTATATGATATGATTATGATATGATATGATATGACATAACAATATCAATATAATTATATAGTATAAAAAATGATAATCTAAAAATTAATTAATATATTAAAATATAAATATATTTATTAATGTTACTATATTCATCTTAAGAATTAATTGGAAATATATGTACATCATTATTATTATATTATTACTGTAATATATGTTAATTATTAATAATATTAATAATTAATAAAATATGTATTAAATCATACTTGAGATCTTAGTTTATCAACTAATAATCTTAATTCTTTATTATGATCTTGAATTTCAATTCTTTTAATAGATTCTTGTTCTTTTAATAAACCTAAACTTTGAAATTTATCATTTAAATCTTTCACAATTGTATTAGCTTGTTTTCTTTCATCTTCATACATACGTTGCATGCGATCAAATGCATCTTTTGTTAATTTACTTTCTCTTTGAGCTTTCTCAACTTCAACTATTTCATAAATAATAAAAATCATAAAATAATTTTAAATAAATGTAATAAATTTATTGTAGAAAATATTAACTAACAAATTAATTTTCCATTCCTTTCAGATAAATCAGACATTTCCCTTTCAAATGATGCAGCATGGTCATTAATAGTTCTCTTTGATAATTCAAGAGCTTTTTCTAATTCTTCCTAATAATTATTATTATTATGCAAATAGAAATTAGTTTTTGATTATAATAATTCGTAATCATGACCTAATCAATGATGTAAAATAGCTAGTTTAGGGCTCTGATCTAGACGTATAATATTTCAAAAAACGTTTATCGTCAATAATAATATTGTTGATATATTCAAATAATAATAATAATTCATAATTCTTACTTTTCGTTGAATAGCAGCCAGTTTTCGATCACCTAACAGCCGTTCAATCTCTCGTTTATATTGATCTTCTTTTACTATACTCTATAAAATTAACCCAACATAGAAACATTAAAATAATAAGAAATGTGGAATTGTTGTTCATATCTTACCTGTTCTTTGATCGTTAAAGCATCTTCCATTTTATCTCTGCTAGCTTTGGACATTTTCTCTACTTCTACTTCTCTAGTAGAATATTCATTCAACTGTCTTTCTAAACCACTCATAACTTGTAACATACCCTCAGCATCTTGTCGAGTATTTTGATATTCAATACGCAATTTTCTGTTAACTTCTATTATATTATCATATTCTAATGATTTTTGTGCTAAAATAGCTTGTAATTCTCTTGCACGATCTTCTGCTAGCTTTACTCTTCGTATACTTGAAATTCCATCATTTTCAATTTTCTCAGAAATATTTTTTAATTGTTTCTTTAATTCAACAATAATCAAATCAGATTCCTTACATTTTTGTTTCAAAATATTCAATTGTTCATGCAATGTTTCAACTTCAATTTCAGATTTACCAAGGATTTCACTGTAATTAAGTGCTTGATTACCAACTTGTTCACGATCCTTCTCAAGTTGAATTATTCGGTTATTTAAATTCGAATTTTCTTTAATAGATAATGATAATTTATGATTTACATTTGAAATGTCTGTTGCTTTTGATACTATATCAGCTTGTGATTTATCTAATTCGTTACTTAATATAGATTTTTGTTCAACTAATAAAGCATTTTCTTCCATTAAGATTTCAATTCTTTCATTAAGTTCATTAAATAATTCTGAATTTAATGGAGCTGATGGATTTAATCCGTAACTTGTACCACTAGGTTCATTTCGTAATTTTTCCAAATTACTTTCACGTAATTCATCATTTTCATGAATTAACGATTCAACATTTGTTTTAAATTCAATTAATTTGAAATTTTGTTGCTTTACAATATCTTCTAGTTCAGCAATTCGTGA
>VKHH01006929.1:0-14159 GCA_015144975.1 Epipyxis sp. PR26KG | reverse complement strand
GGAGGATTTGAAACAACGTTTAGCGGCTTTGAAATGATAATAAATCGATTTGGAAAATGAAAATTTCGAGAACTTGAATAATAAAATGATACACTGTAAACAGTTCATTCATTTATTGATTATACAGTAAAGTTATATATACAGGAGTAGTGTTGGTGATAATCCATATGAAATATTGCATAATAATTGAATAATTGGTCAGTAATGGATGATATGTAAATGTTTCGGACTGTCAACTCATTTTGTACAATTTTCTCAAGACAAAGTCACACAATACTGGAATATACTGAAGAACAGTTGTTTTTAATTGTTGATTCTTTATGCTTTATGCTGTGCTGAAAGCATAAAGAATTTGTTTTAATTTTTATACATTTTAAACAAATTGTTAAATCACTATTGAACGCATATAAATTGAATCTTTTACCATTCGTTCGTTTCTTTCTTTTTGATATTTTCTAAATTTAAATGAGTGGTGAATACTTTGATATATTGCACCACTATGCACCTATAAAATCAGAATTTGATTATAGTAATGAGAAACAAAACACCAGTTTTTTAAAAACTTATAATTGTACGTTTTGCAATGAAATTGAATCAAATAAAATTAGTAGTTATTTCAACGGTATGAATAAAATTTCGAATGTTATTGGAGGATCACTTTCTGTCACAATATCACTGAAAGAGAATACTTCAAAAGTATACGAAATTTATATTAGACCTGATATATCTGAGATTCTTATCTTGGAATTATTAGAGCAAATATTATTTTCTTTTTCAGGTCAGATGATACATTTTATTATGGATTTTATTATAGCTCTAGTGCTAATTAATAATTATACGTTAATGTTTTCAATCATCATTTTTCTAATAATTTATTTACTAGGTAATATCAAAAGATTTGTTTTTGATGAATATAATACCTTCAAATCTGGAAGTAATCATAATTATTTAAGTCAACCAAGTAGTAACCAAACAAGTGAAAAAGGAAAAGAAAAAATGATATATTCAAGTTTTATTGATTGTATCAATAATAGTTCCCGTAACAATAATAATATAAATCCATCAAATAATGATAATAATAATAATGTGTCAATCGGTGTATCATCCGTATGGTCGATAATAAGATTATACATGGGAGTCAATTTACAATTTGATCGAGTAATTACAGTAGTAATCATTGCATCTGATCAAATTAATAATAGTTTAAGCCTTATGACAAGTAATAATAAAAAGTCTTTTTATGAATTTTGTGAAGTATTATCTGTTAGCATATGTGAAGCACTTCAATCAGAAGGATATTCATTAGATCAACTGCAACAATATCATGAAGAAGAACAAGAAATCATACAAACTGCCACAATTTCTTCATATAATAATAATTACAATAATAATGATGGAAGTAATAATAGTAATTTACTTGAATTCGACGAAAATAATGATTATATACCTGCTACTAATACTGATTATAATTCTAGTATTTATAATCAAAAATATTCGATTAATCGTGATCGATATTATAAATCATCATCCCTCATATTAGATAGTATCCTTGACATTGGTTATGTCCGTGATTTACAAGCAATCTTTGCTCAAATTATGGTAATTGAATTGACAAAAACAATTGATATTATTGATCAAAAACTCAAAAAATATGAATTAAATTGTGCTAAATATATGTCTTTATTTAATATCACATATCAAAAAGCAACAATAAACCCACCTTCTCCACCCTCTATCAAACCGTTATCATCATATAGCCTTGATTTAAACAGACCATCATCAATTTTACAACCAATTATGAAAAACTGTACATTTATTTTATTAAAATCAAGAAAGAAAATGAAAGATATTTTATTAACAAATCATAATCAAGATAATTTTGGATTTATTCAAATTATTAATTTTCTGATTAATGATTTAATTAGTCAATTTGAAGAATGGATGTTTGAAGAATATAATATACGATTAATGAGGAAAATTACTGCAGTTGAAGACAGAGTAGATAATTTATTATCATATAAACAATCTCTTATTATGAAACTTCATAAACGCTTCCATTCGATTTTAAATAATAATAATAATAATAAAATAACGAAAACTTCTGATTATTCATTACAGCTTATGTTACAAGACAAGTTCACATTTCTAAGTTTTCATGAGCCTTATTTGATTGAAACAAGTAATGCTGTGATTAATAATCGATCCGGTACTTTGCATGTTACCGTAGGTCATATGTTATTTTATAGTATGGGCTTCTTACTTTCCACTGTTATTACGGTGATTCCTTTACGAACAATACAGAGAATTGAAATAATTAATGCATCAGGAGTAATGATGAAGTGCTTTTCATATAATAATGATAATAGTTACTATAATAATGATAATAATATTATTAATCAAATAAAAAGTGAAATGGATGTTAGAAATATATCATATTTATTTGATAATAAAGATTATATGCAAGACTCTTCTACTTCTAACATGAACACAAATTATAATAACGCCAATAATAATAACAACAATAGTAATAATAACATAAACCCCCCGTCTAATAATGCTACAGTCATTGGAACTGAGTATTTGAAAATAATCGATTTGGTTGAAAATGAAACAATTATTGATCTGAAAGGTGGAGTAACGATTGATTACACAAGAAGAGTCGCTGATTTATTAGATATTCTCATAAAAGTAAGTTATTATCATAATATCTACCATTCAAAATTTATAATTATTATTTTTGTGATATCAAACGGACTCGCCATAGGAAGAGTCCCACGCACCATGAAAAACAATACACGTACCAAAAACTGTTAAATTTTCACATACGTCGCTACATTTTAGTAACATATATGCCTAACATATATCTTAATTCACATTTATAAAATAAAAGTGTGCGTTTGTTGATGCTTGCCGTGTTTTTCGTGGTGTGTGTAACTCCTCCTATGGCAAGCACAATATTTACCATAATAAGTATTAATATTTGCTCAAACTAAACTTGATCTATAATAATTTTATTATACGATTATTATGGTTGAATGTTAATTGTTATAATAATTGGAAAAATGAAGCAAATTATAAAGTCAATTAATAAATTTATTTTGTAAATAAATGTTGATGTTGCATCGTATGTCAATTTACAAAATTACTGTTTTTCTATTTGTTGTTGTCTTTTTACTTTCTGTATTATAATATTTATGTTGTGTCATGTTATATGGCCATTACAATATTTAATAAATAAATTAAAGAGTAAATAATCGTTTTTATAATAATTATATTGTTATTTTTAGGAGAAAATGTATGAAGCAAGTGATGATTCTATTCCAATTTCAACAAAAAACAATTCTGATTATATTCAAACAACAACAACAACCCCTATTATTAACACTTCATATTCAAACAATTCGAAGAATAGTCTCGAAGATATGCTTGAGTTGATCCATTCACCTACTCAAATAACATCTCCAAACAATAATAATAATCAAGATGGAAACGAGCAAATAAATAATAATAATAATAATAATAAAGATGACCAGAATTCAGTCAAACCAAAGAAATCATTAGCAGCTAATATTCAGGTAATGAACACCCATATATTCATACATATCATTAATTTACAATCCACTCGTATTTAATTCTCCGGTGTAGTCTTATAAAAATATCAGAAAACTTAAAAATGATATAAGAAATCTAAGAAAAATCGATACCCAACTTGTAACTCGCCTTAAGTTTTCTGATAACCACCCTACTGATATTGAAAAGGGACGTTGAGCAAGAAACTTATTTTATTTTGTGTCCCTTGTTGGATTTTCATGTTAATTATTATTTACTATGTCAGAATTATTTACTTTTTATTTACTATTATTTAATGTTTATTGGCTGGTATATAAAGCAACTAACATCATTTCTTATCAAAAGTGACTTTTTCTATTTAATTTATACAACATAAATATTAATACAGCTAACCGATATTTTTGAATTCTTTAAAGCATTTCACAAATTATAATTTATAATAATAATTGAGAAATGCTTCGAATAATTTAAATAATATATTAGCTATAGTTATTATAGTTACATTTGCTTTATAATTTGATATGATTTCATTTTATTATATATAATAAGAAATAATGTTTTAGAGATTATTTTATTATTATATTTATGCATAGACTAGGAAAGTGTGTTTTTATTTATTCATTTGTTTAGAATATGGTGGAGAAATGATGTTTCGAATACAGATCTATATAAATATTCATAAGATTCATTTGAATAATCATTTCTGGCATTCTAATAACAAATAAACGGTAGTAACGAAGTTGTTATCCCATTTTCCTCCTTCTATACATCATAAATATTATAATCATATATCTAAGATATTATTTCTTGCATTATTATTTATACATAATAATGATATCTGGGGGTGAGCATCAGAATTCGAGATGATAATTATGGTTAGAATTCTGACAGTGGATGAATCAAACACAAAATTATAATATTTTTATCAAAATCTGTTAAAAATCAAATCAATCATATATGCTATTATTAAACAAATAAAAATAATTTTAATAAATATTATTTTTAATATAAAATCAGGGCTCTTAAAATGGTCATCCATCAGTTCCTTCTATTATTAATTATAATATATCAATTTATTAATTGTTTTTTTTTGTTTTATCAAAAATATTTATTTTTCATAGAAATTTCTGGAAAAGACTCAGCAATCACCAACAATATCATCAAATAACAAAAATGTATAATAATAATAATATTTTATTCAAATTTTATTTATGACTTGTAATTATTATGGATATTATTATTGTTTATAATATCATTATTGTTCAACAAGTTATCTGATCATCTTTAGGTTTCGATTTGTGATCTGTTTAGTTGTTTACAATGTTTACAAGGAATATTTTCATGATAATAATTTTTTTGATTAATAATAGTCGTTGAAACTTCTGAACCTACTTTCATGCAATTAATTTATACCACTCTGTTCCGATATATTTGTCCAGTTGTTGTTTGAGTGAGAAAAGTTATAAGAATCCCTGTTAATGGCAGATAATGCATAAGTTTTGTTCGTGAGAAATGAAAGGATTTGTAATAATTGTTAAAATTGAATGAGTTATGTGTAATCTTAAAAAAATAACTGAAAAATATTGTGTGGTTTCGGAAAATCTGATGTGTCATCATTTTCACAACAAATCATTTTTTGAGCCTCATTCACATCCAAATGATGATTTTTTTCTTGACATCGATAGGTTGGATGCTTATGGACATACTGACTTTGGATTTTATGATGAATCTTAAAATTTTTGGAGATTTCGTAGCTGTGAAAGTGGCAATGAAGCTTTTAATTCTGAGTCATTTTAATAAAGCAACAATTGAAGAAAAGTCGAACCAAACAGCAAATAAAAACAATCCAATATCTAAAAGCATACTACTTAACATGATTTTAAGATTGAGTGGTAGTAGACTTGCTTGAATCAATAGCCAGATTGGTTTTCTTCATTTGTTGTGCAAAAAGCTAAGTTTCGGTCATATCATGGAAAACGAAGAATAGAAGTATTGATCAGCTCAAACATTGTGAAATCAGTTTGGATCATGTTTATAAGTCATATGCGTTAAATCTCAGATCAATTTGGAAGTGAATTTCTTATGACAAAGACTTTTTAAATGAAGATTTAGATCCTGAAGAATTTGCCAATTCAATTGTTATGGATGACTGCGATTGCATTGAGGATGATAAGAAATTAAAAAATAAAATTCTTATTGGAAGACACCATAAAATTACTGTTTGTTGGCTAGCTCATGATGTTGTTTGTGGACACGAAACCAAAAGCATATTGAATACATGTACACCAATAACTATTTTCCCCAAAGGATTAGGATCTAAAAAATACATTATTTATTAGATTATCAAAAGAAGAAGTTGAAAGAATAAAAAAATTAGAAAAACTAGATCAGTAACAATTATAAAAACTTACCAAAATGTGTGGTTTTTGATAATGATATATTTATTATTTAGTTGTATGATATACTCCTGCTTCGTTCATTATATAATCATTCCCAAAATCAATTAATATTTCTGATTTGTTTTTAATATTTTTTATTGCTCTAAGTTTTACCTGTCTAACTGATGCCGTTGATACATAAAACTCGGCGTTATTATCCCTTTTCCGAATAGCGGAATTTGCTAAACCTCCAATATCTCTTTTAAATCCACAGTCTTGTACTATTTGATTTGATAAATGCATTGCGTACGCTGCGTACGGTCCTGTAAAATCACCATAGCGATTATCTAATTCAGCATAAGAAATAAATTCACCGCCATACGAACAAATTACATCTCCTTTTTAAATATTATTTCGTTGTTACCTTTATCGAAAGCAAACAAACCTTTACCAGCTTGTGGAATTGTGGAAGGCATAATTTTTAAATGTAAGTACATTGGGGATAAACTTTACTTCATGACCCATACTGTCCGACACCTGTCATGACATGTGTCGGACATATGTAAGAATAATGTATAACAGTAAGTTAATAGGTTATGATAACATATAACGGTAAAGGTTATGGTGGGAAGAATATGATTACAATAGTTATGTCGGACAGATGTTGTCGAGACATGGGTCATGAAGTAAAATTGCTCCGATAGCATTGTGTGCAATACAACGACGAATGGAATTAATTGGGCATTCAAATGCTACTTGATTATTCCAGTATTTATTTATAAAAAAAAAAAATTTGGTATATATTGTTCTGCTGTGGGAATGAAACGTTTTTTAACCGTACACTACTACCACATAAGGAAAAAATGAAAAAGAATTTAAAATAATAGCAAATGATATGAAGTAAGTCTAAATAAGTGGAAGAAGCTAAAAACAATAAAAAAATGAATTAATAAATTAATGCTTATAAAAAAAATATTTTAAATTTTTTTAAAAAAAGGATCGAATAACAACAAAAGCAAAAATATAAAGCAACACGCAATCACAGTTTTTGTCCATAATTTGAAAAGCAAATCTTATCAGCAATTATTTACTTACTATACTGTTAAAATGGGAGTTATTGAAAGTAGTATTCCTACAAATCCGTCACAATCTACCCTATTGAAAAATCAGTCACCAGTGATGACGATCAGTCTTTTAGATTTCGCAAGAGATGCAGGAATTTATTTGGATGAAAGTAGGAAATCGTTTTTTGAACGTCACCTAAAAGTTATTGAAGATTTAATCAGTGGTAAGCTTAAAGGCAGGAACAGGTTTAGAGAATTACTATTAGGTGTAAAAAGCGTCGGCAAATCTACATCAATAATGGCAATAAGAAATTTCGTCAATCAAAAATATCCTGAAGTAGTATGCATCCATATTAAGTATGATGGTTGTGATAAACTTTTGTCAGATGTAATAATGAATGTTATGCTAAAAAAATATCCAAATTCGGAAGATGAGTTGGTAACAATCAAAACTATTGATATAGTGCACTGGAAAATTGAAGCTTTGGAAGAATGGCTACATCGCCACAATATAAAACTATTGATATTATTGGACGAGTTTCATACTGTATATAGAAAAGCAGTTACAATTGGACGAGTGATAGTTCAAGAGTTATCGGCTTTTGCTGACTCGAGTGCAGGAATAAACCACATCATAGTAACTGGGAGTAGCAGTATCTTGCGAAAGTTGGCATTTGCAAAGATTCCTGTGGAGGTTGAGTCAACTTATCCGAGCTATGACAAGTCAGATTTAAATAGTACTAAACTACAGCCTCAGTGGATATATCCAATCGTTGATGGACGACAATTCGCAGAAATGCTAACTGGAATGGGGATTAATCAAGACAAGTTTACTCAGCAATTTATAAATTCAGCTGGACGGCCTGGCTTGGCTATAGAAGTTTTGAATGAGATCCCTTATGCATTAACTGTCAAATGCTTGTCTGCGGCGTCCGACTCAATAGAATCCCAGATATTGACCAGTCTGTATGACTGTACAACTTCTTACAACTTAGATAATTATCCTAGTGATGGTGATGATGGCTTGTTGTATTTAGCGAACGAATTACGTCAGGTCCCCGAAAGTGTATTGCAAGAACATTGCAAGATAAAAATTGAAGATTTGACTGAGCGTTTGTTCATTGCAGCAATATATAACTTAGCAGATGAAGGACTGATAATCATGCGCACATTCGGTGAAACTAAAACTAAGACGCTTTGCATCTCTGGGATATATATTTACTGGCAAATTGCAGGAAAGAAAACCAAACTTACTTGGAAAGCAGCTGCAGCTTTGAAGTCTCCCAAATTATTTCGCTGAGGAAGCAGAGCGTGTGGCTATGAGTTTTATCAGACAACGTTGGAAACTCCTGTTTCCTGAGGATTCTTTGTATGATACTGATAGCACCAGTTTTAATTTCGATGAAAAAGTTACCAATGACTACTATAGAATTGGTACGCCTTCAACCACAAATAATGATTCAGTTTTTAATAGATTGCACAAAGAACTTCGAGATGGCAAAGATAATCTTGGTGCTGATGGTATCTATTTTAGAAAAGAAGAAGGAAAATTAATTGTTATCCGTTTACAATTAAAGCTATCGAAAAGTGTATACACAGTTGATGATATCACTGAAATTAAGAACAATATGGAAACAGGTAGTCGATATATAATTCAATATTTGATGGATCGGGATTGGGACGTTATAAGAAACTATAATTTCCTGGTAACCACTGGTGTCTGTAAAAAATGGTTAGAAGCCTTGCCGGAAAAACAAAACTGTAGCCCTAATATTGTTGAATTTGGCGTAATTACTGGATCGAAATTAAGCCAGATTTGGCCAGAAGAGGTTAAGTTACTTGGCAAACCGTATGGATCAAACAAAAATTTAAAAAAACTGCAAGGTCTTAATAATTTAGATGATGTGCAATTAAAGCATAACACATAATGCTGGTGAATACCAAGCAAAATTCAAATTTCCATTCATTATTAGCAAATGATGCTGGAAGAGAATGGTTCATAACCAGAATGTTGCTGTCGGCCTTATTTAGTTACATTCATTTGTGTGGCAATGAATTAGAATGGTGTATTATTATGATCAACATGTTTCATTTATTGGCACTAAAATTAATTGATTTGATTTGTATGTCCCAATAATTTATTAAATCCGGAATCAATAATATTTTGTCAAAAGTAATTCGGAATTCTCATTGACACAATAATGTTTAGTTGCTTAATCGGTTCTCCAACTTTTGAACTAATCCTTTAATTTTTTTTTGCTTTTTTGCAAATCGCATTTCCAACTTGTTCCAGCTGCTCCACTACGAAAATGAAAGATATTTTATTAACAAATAATAGTGCACTTCCTCGAAAACTAGAAATGCGTTCACGGACGGAGGGCACGAGGGAATATCACAGACAAATTTAAGTCAAAAAAGATTTCATATGTTGCATCATTTCTTGACAATTCATACGATGTTTCATGATTAATGTTCAAGGAATTGCAATTATGATCATAATTCACTATTATTGAATAAAATAAATAAAGCTCAAATAAAATTACTTCGTTTCATCGAATTAACTAGTTTACCGAATAAAACATCCCACAGTTTGTTTGGTTTTAATCATCTCAAATCTCATATCACATCCCGGATCACGAGTTATAATAAATTAATAAAATAAAATAAACAATACCGCATTTGATTCTGACGGTAATCGAATAACATAAATAATACGATTATAAACAACCCATCGTATAATAACAAACCATCCAATAAATAAATAAAAATTATGAATATAATATGGCATTTGATTCTAATAAACATCGAATACCATAAATAAAATATCAAATAATATAACCCACAAATATGATTCGCCGCAAATAAAGACCCACTTAAGTATTGGCTTCCATTCATAATTTAATTTCTTCGCCTTAAATAAACAATGCATTCAAATACCCTGGTTTGATATCCACTCAATTCTTAAGTAACTGTTTAACTATTTAAAAATATTTTTTCTTAATTAAAAATAATATTCTTTCCATTGATTTGAGGGTTGCATTTTTATAATAATATCTTGAGTATGGAACAATCTTTTGTCATCCAAGAACACGTTGATCTTCCGACTGTCCAAACCAATCAAAAGAATTGAAAATATATCAAAAAGTGTTGCGACAAATGCAGAGTCAGCCTCCCAATGATAGGATAAGAAAAAGTCATATGATGATAATAAGACATTTTTACCAGCCAAACTGAGTATTTGTCAATAATATTAACAGGGGGTTAACAAAACCGAAAGATATACATTATTTCATTCTTTTCATTCATTTGTTAAGGTATTGTAGCTGGCTTTGTGAATTTTAGTATACATTGGAATAATGATTAATCGAAGCGAGAGAAAGGGAACATTTCAAAGTTATTCCACAAGAAGTGGTGAAGTTTCAAGTGTCTCTGTTACTAATTAACAACTTCTTCTATTACTCTTATTTTAGAGGTGAACCAACAACAAGACTTACAATCACAAAATAATTGAAACTGTTCATGAGTTTACTTCAGTATCACTATTACAGATAATAATGAAGGGACTTGTAGATCCGCAACAGATTGGTGGGTCAACTTATCATCCCCAAGAAGGCTTTTCATGCATCAGTACTTGATTTTCTTGAACTCATTTTCCCTTTGAAAACAAAATAAAATTTCTGATCATGAAATAAATGAATGATGGAATTTCTGATCATGATGAGCACTGATCAGATCCAATATCAAATTTCATCATAAATAATAAATAAAAATTATAACTGCAAATATTTGATTTACAATGATAACCAAACTTACAAGGATACCTTATCCTAGAATCCTTTTGATAGGTAATTGATTTGAATTTCATTTCTATATGATTTGATCACAATCTAGATGAGATAACTTAATCGAATTGAGAAGAACCATATAAAAATAATAGATGAATGGGAAGAGAAATGAAAATCCTTGAAGTCTATACTTCAATTGGTTCTTCATTCGTTAGAACCGGATAATAGAAACTACCAAAATTATGATCCAGGGTCTCTTCGTTCGCTGCCTCTTGATTATTGATGATAATGATACGAGCCATCGGTTCCTCTTTAAATGTCTCAGGGGAAACTGGTTTTGCTTTATTTCCCAATCGATTATTGAGCATGAATGTATTTGGTTCTTTATTCGATAGCTCATGATAGAATTTGACACCATGATGATTATTCGTTTGCTCTTCAGTATTGGTGACAATGATACTTTCCCGATCGATTGTCTTTACTTGATCTGCTGTCTCAAAACCTCCGATGAGTATGGGAATTAATTCTGCTTTATTATATTTAATTAATGTTTTCATTATTTTAATGTACCTAATCATAGTCATTTTGAGAAACAACATTCCGCCGCCAATCAGAGTAAGAACTTGAGCATAGCTTAAGGAGCTACTAGGGGAGATGCTGTGTTGAATGTATGATTGATGAATATTGATGGACACTGCACCACCGACGAGAATAGAAGTTGATATCGCTATTCCAAAGTTAAGTTTGTCTGGAAACAAAACACCTCTGAAAATTGAAGTAGAATTATCCTCTGCCTCATCACTTAGAAACCAAATACAACTTCTGATAAAATTATCAATACTAATACCGCCGGTAGAGTTGGTAAAACATATTCTGTTAATAATCCACCATCTTACTAGGAATTCTATTCCTCCCAAAATGAGTCCACTTGCTTGTAGAGATGTGAATACCATGGCTAAGCTTATCACTCGAACAGCAATCTCTGCGATGTAATAAATAAGAAAAACCATGAAATGAAAAGAGGGGATATTTATACCATCTTTAGGTGGAAGTTGAGCTAACATAAATGGTGCGTAGAACAAATTTAGCAGGATAGAGAAAAGTAATTGGAGTTTGAGGGAGACAAAAAATATTCCATTGTGGTTTGTTTCCAGGGATAATAATAAACCAATCAACTGAAGAACCATTAAAGGAACATATCGTAAAAGCAATGCACCCTTGTTTTGACGAGACTTCATCGTTTCAATAGTTTGAAATAATATGTTCAGTTGAGTTATTGCTAATAGCTTGGCGAAGAATGTGTTGTCAGCATAGATCACATCTACCAGCCAACGAATAATCAAAATAACAATATTTAGTACCATGAGATAGATTCTTCCTTGTAAATAAAAAGCATTGATCGAAAAAGCATAAGATGCCAAAGCAGCATATGTAAGAGCAATTATTACTGAAGAGCGAATAATTATAACGGTATTAGAAAATTTTGAAGAGTACTTGCTAAACAAATTAACTCGAGTAGGACTAAGGATGAGATCGGGATTGCCAGCAAAATTAAAATTTCGAAATGCCGAAATAGGAACTGAACCTGATAGTTGATTATTGCTGAAGTCAAGATACGTCAAGTTGATTAACTCGCAAACTTTATCAGGAATAAATCCTGACCGTTGATTTTTGCTGAAGTCAAGATACTTCAAATAGATTAACTCGCAAACTTTATCAGGAATAGAACCTGACAATTGATTGTTACTTAAGTCAAGATACTTCAAATTGATAAGCTTGTCGATATTATCAGGAATAGAACCTGACAGTTGATTGATGCTTAAGTTTAGAACCTTCAAATTAATTAATTTGTCAATATTATCAGGAATAGAACCTGAGAGTTGATTGCCGCTTAAGTTTAGATCCTTCAAATAGATTAAGTCGCAAATTTTATCAGGAATAGAACCTGACAATTGATTGCTACTTAAGTTTAGATCCTTCAAACAAATTAAGTCGCAAACTTTATCAGGAATAGAACCTGACAGCTGATTGATGCTTAAGTTTAGATACTTCAAATTGATCAGCTTGCCAATTTTATCAGGAATAGAGCTTGAGAGTTGATTGTGGCTTAAGTTTAGTTCCTTCAAATAGAATAACACACCAAGATTATTAGGAATGGAACCTGAAAGTTGATTGCCGCTTAAGTTAATTTTGATTAAATGTTTTGGAAAAGACACTGTTGTGGGTATTCTTCCAGTTAGATTTCTCCCAGCTTTGATCATTTCCGTATCGTGACCCAGATTCATGATCGCATTGCTAATTTCCTCGCATTCTTTAGTCTTAAGAACAATTAAGATGAAAATAACAATTTAAAAATTATGCGCATATTCTAAACATGTAATAAACCTAATTTTATATCCCATTTTTAATCGGACAAAAAAATAAATTCAATTAAAATAATATCCTTGAAATTAAATAATACGATAATAAAATAAAGCATACCTTCATACTTCTTATATCATCATTTTCATCATTTTCTTTTTCTTGTTTTGATTGATTTTTTCCATCATGTACATTTTTGGAAGCAGCCATAAACCAGTCATCCTAATAACGAAAAAGAATAAAAGTAACAATAGATAAAACTTATTGATTCTTATTAAATTTCACAAACTTGATTACATTTTTAGGCTAAAAATTTCTTATTTTACACCCAAATATATCATAATAATAAAGCAATGCATACCTTCTTTTCATCCATTGATTCATCGTTGATTGGTATCTGAGAATAAGTCAGCGAGTTTGTCTGATAATGACGATGAAAAATAAATTGTGAATTATTTGATGAAATATGATGTGAGGAAGTTAATCGCTATTAAGAAGGGGGTCTCTAAAATAACTTACATCATCATTTTCTTTATCTCGATTGCTTTTGGCACCTATTTCAAAATGCAAAGTTTTGGAAGCAGCCATAGTAGTCATAATCGGAAACAAGTCATCCTATAAACGAAAAGTAACTATATTTAATACTATGGATGCACAAACATGTTAGATTAAGAGAAAATGCTTCTGTGTTTTATTGATGAGACGGATAACATAAAGCAACTACTATAATATAAGTATTTAACATTAGTAACAAATCCACATGTGTTGATATACTCCTTCAATATCACAAATGTGATTGATTGAAAACAAAATGGAATAATAAAAAATTTTCTTACTTTTTGAATTGATGCGAATGCTGCCTTTCCACTATATTTCATCAGCATTTCCAACTCATCCTCAGATTGAATATCATTTTGCTCAATCGCTTGGCAGTAAACAGCAGCAACGCCTACATGCACCAGACCATCATGACCATGACCATGATGAAAACATCTTTCAAA
>VKHH01006928.1:0-14163 GCA_015144975.1 Epipyxis sp. PR26KG | reverse complement strand
ATTATTATTATTATTATTATCATTATTATTATTATTATTATTATTATTATTATTATTATTATTATTATTATTATTATGGTAATATTCATACCTATTTCAATGAGCTTCGTCTTATTACTCTCTTCATCCTCTTCTTCGCCTTCATTAATAGGAGTGACTTTATCCGCCAAATACAATCGATCTGATTGGAATTCAATTTTATAAACTGGCATGTTTTTAGTGTCTTCGATAATCATCCCATCGCTTGTTTTATTATTCTTCACAATATCTAATCGATATTTGCAAATAAATATGATCATTTCTTTGAGTTTATCATCTTCTAATAAGTCTTGTCCATGCAAACCAAGGACCTCCTTCAAATGCTTTGTTGAACGAATCACACCTAAACATAATAATAATTATTGTTATTATAAATAAAAGAGAATAACAATAGTAAAATATTGCTTATGGGAAATATTCTCATATTAAAATACAATTACTATAGTAAGAAAATAATCTGATGCTATTATCATCACAAATTATTTTCTCCAGAAAAAATATTATCGTCAGAAAGAATGATTAACGAATTCGATAATGAAAATACTTACCTTCAAAATAAGCTGCAACAACAGGTTCATATACTACAAATCTTAATCGCTTTCCTAAACCATCTTCACCCATAAACATTGATGTACTATATACCTTTACACTCACGTGCCCATGCCACCGGACCTTTCCATCACGATAATTCACTTTAAGACCAGAGTCATAAATTAATTGTTCATCACGACCAATAATATCGTTTGATGATAATGTAGGGTTATAAACATGACTATTTATTACACGTAATGAAGATAACATATTATTATTTTCTAAAAACTCTTGTGTTTTTCCAGGAGTATTTCGTTCATCCAGACGTGTAATAATCTGTTGTGTGATGGTATCTAACATATTATTCGTGACATCTTTTACAATAATATCAATATTAGGTAATTCAAGTTGTTTTGTTTGGATTAACTCTTCAATATCATCATTTAATTTTAATAGATTTGATTGTAATAATGATTGTTCATGTTCTTTTGATTTAATTACAACCATTTCATTTAATGATTCTTCCATATTTAATATGCGAGGTTGTTTACGTCTTATAATAATATAATCAGAAGTCATACCATATTTTAATTGCAATGTTTCAACATTATCATCGATATTATCATTACTATCAGAGGAATTAGATAATATTTTTGACCGAATATGTTGTGGTAGTAACCATGGAGTATGTTTTAATGCCAAATTTAATTTGCGATTATTAATATAATAATAATTATTAATACTATTATTATCATTATTATTGTTATTATTATAACTGATTGTAGGTGGCACAGGTGTGAAAATCATATCAACTGGTCCTAATAATGTCTTAAAACCTTCACTATTATTAATATGATCCCAAGTTTTGGTTATAATCATTGGAAATAATGAAGAAAGATAATCAAAGTTTCGTCTATTACTTAAATAAAAATAATATGATTTTTTATTATCATCATTAATAGCCATCATTGCAGCAGGTACTGTATGATGTTTATTAGAATTCATATTCAATGAATTAATATTATTACCATTATTACTATTATTATTATTTGATAAGGAAGCAACAGCTTTGATTCTACCACCAATAATCGTACTTTGTCCTGTCATACCTATTGAAGTTTTCATCGCAGCATTTGCAGCTAAAGATGCATTAGTCATTTTCATAATTAATTTTTTAACAGATGGTTTAAGTTCACGTATTCCTAATTTTTGTTGAATCTCAGATACTGTAGGAATAAAACGAAGTAATAAAATAAAGTCATCTTTTGATAATTCGAATTGATATGATTGACTGGTAATAATATTAGTTAAAATAACTAATAAACTATCATCATTTTTAATTGTAAATCGTAAAAGTATTTTGCTATTAAGCTCACTATCTTGTCGTGAAGAAGTCAAATCTGTAATTGTTATAATTGTTTTATATAAATCCAAGTTAATATAAAGTACTCCTTTTTGAATCTTTTTCTCTCCATTATTTTTGTTTATGTCATTATTATTATCGTTAATATCATCATTATTGTCAGTAGTGATATTCTTGATAAAATCTGAAGAATGCCAATCAATCGATAATCTCTTATCTAACAAATGAAACCATGATCTAATATCATCATTTACTTTATTTTCAAGTAACATTTTCCTTTTAAATAATGATAATTCTGTTGTCAAAGTAATTGATTGTCTTGGTTCATATGCAATAATAATAAGTGATTGATTAAATCCATTCGATCGAATCTCAAGTAAATATGGCACATCATAAAAACGATGTATTTTTCTTAATATTATTCTACCAGGTAATCCACGTGTTCTAATTTTAAGATAAAATCCTTGTCGATTCATAAAACTATTTAATGAACCATGTTTTTTCTCAGAATATTCAATGAATTGTTTCGCTTTTAATATTGTACGTGATGGTGTCAATCGTAAACGATCAACAATAAATGGTAATAATGGTCTAGCATCTTTTGATTCTATCACTTGCAATTCATTCAAAGAAGATGAAAACATTTTATCATCTTTATTATTATCTGTGATATAATTTGTATCATTACTGGTATTCGGTTCATTCATTATTTCAGAATCAGAAATATTTATTAAAGATTTAGATTTTATATATTTATTATGTATGATCATATCACGTCTATCTTTCTCACTCATCAATAATTGTATCTTTGCAGATATTTCTGGCATATATGCAACAAAGAATAATTCACCTAATGATGCTTCATAACATTTTATTATTAAATGATACCCATTTATTTTACGACTAATATTACTTAAAAATGTATAATTTCTTTTACAAACTAAAATCTTTTTATATTCATAATCACGATGAATACTTCCATTATGATCTTTGTTATGATTTACATCATTATTATAATTGGTCATTATTTTTGATTGTTTAAAATTTGAAATTGGAATAAATTTCTCAAATTTTAATAATTTTATTAATTTTTTGTACATTTCTATTTTTGTTTGAGGTGGTTGATATGATATAATATTATCACCTATAACTTTAGTATTAATATCATCTTGTAATTCAAATCCATTTGGTTGTAATAATGAAGGGACTTGATAGACTGTTAAACTCGTCAAATATTGTTGAGATGATTTTGGATCATAAACATCAAAATAAATGATACTTTCTTCATGATAAACTGATATGTTATAAAAATTATCATCAATTTTAGTACTTGATTTATATCCTTGCATTTCTTGTAAAGAATTTCTAATTATTTTTATAGATGCTTCTTTATATGATAAACTACCATCATTTTGATTAATAATACTATTTGTTTTACCACCCCAACCATATCCTTTATTCATATTATTAGAAGTCAAGGAAGTAGCTGTTAGTGAGGCTGGACGAGAAGTAACAGTTGCTTTTACAATTGAAGAATGAGAATTATTCTGATTTAAGCTATTGTTAATACCACTATTTGGAATATCTCTTGTGTCATTTGGATCAACACTATCAGAAACAATTACTAATCCAATAAAACCTTTAATTGATGTTTTGGATAGAAATGTCTTTGGTATACCACCTCGTTGTGAAGTTAGATTTTCACATTCATACCAATTTTCAATATATGTTGCAAATAATGATAATATATAATCTTGTTTTCTAACTGCTGTAGAATCAAATGGCCAATGAGGATGAGTCAAATATTGTGAAATGAGATGACGTGATTTTGTTGCCGATTGACCACGTTGAATGGAACGTAAATGATATGCTGTTAATGAAGGATTAACTAATAATCTACGTGTTCTCTCCCATGATATGGCAGTCGTAGTATGATCAATAGGTGAAAATTCTTTAACATTATTATTATTATTATTATCATCATTATTTTCACCCCACCCTAATTGGATTGATTCATCATGTTGATTATTAGAAGTAGGTTGATTAGATAAACTCATGATTATAAATAATGCTTCTAATACTAAAACAAATGATTGAGAAGATGGAATTAAATCAGCTGCTCTTGATTGCATCTCAGGAATATTATTAACATGACCTATTTGATGTATCATATTATGAATTATTTCAAGTTTATTTTTAATATCACCATCACGTAATTGACTTAAATCATTTTTATCTACACCATAATAAATACTTTGCTTGCTATCAATGCGATTGCATTCATTTCCAAGTACAATAATTAATGATGGCGTTGGAATCAAAACTTCAACTAAAACATTATAATTTTTTAAAAATGTATTCCTTGTAGTATCTGTTAATCCGACATCTAATGTTATAATTATATTCTTTTTTATATCAAGAATTGATTGAATATGACTTAAATCAAGTCCAATTTTATTTAAATAATTTTGATCAGAATTATTTTGATTAAATTCATTGTGAAATAATCCAATTTGATGTTTATTTTGATTCGATGATTTATTATTATTATTATTATTATTATTATTATTATTATTATCATTATTATTATTATTATTATTATTATTATTATCATAATTATCACTATTATTTCTTATATTTGAATGTTTGTCAATAATAATAAATTGTCCTGGCATTAACCGCATGACTTCTTCATATATTTTATTTTTACTATATTGTGATAAATCACGATTAATTCCAATAATTATCGGCTTTACTCTATTTTTAACATCACGAAGCACATGGTCAGGTAAATATTGTTTGGTTTTTATTTGTTCTAATTTTGCCATATTATCATCTTCTAATCTTTCTTCAGCTAATTCAACATCAGATGGTATAAGTTGATCTTTACTTTTCTGTTCTTTTAATTCATTTTCTGTAAGAATATTTTGTAAATAATCATCATATTTCTTCTTTTCTATTTCAGCAATCACAAATACTCTTCTAGCTTCAACTTTCAATCGTTCTTCTTCTCTAGCAAGACTATCATATATACTTACTAAATGTAATGGCAGATCAGAAGCATGCTTAAAACCAGCTGATCGTATCATACATTTACTTTTCACTGTACTAATAATATATGTTCCTTTCATTTCACCTACAACAAAAATTATAAAAACGAATAAATAATAATAATAATAATAATAATAATAAAAATAATAATAATAATTTAATTAAAATGATCATTGCATGTTGATTCTTCTTATTCTTATTCATTTCATGTTTTATGAATGAAATAATGAAAGATAAATAATATAATTTAAGGATATTTTACCAGCATAAATTGTTTTCACTAAGATATCTGTTGTTAATCTAGCAGGATCTTTTCTTCTTGCTTTATTAGCTTCAATTTGTAATTCTAATACTTTTTTAGAATTTTCCATTTCAGATAATTTCAATTTATGATTTGTTATTTTCACTCTTAATTCTGGTAAAGCTTCTGTTGCGAGAATATCTCCATTTGCTGAGCTTTTCATTGCCGCTTGGAATTCAACCACTAATTCATTCATTAACAACCCTGCTTCTTTGATTTTCTCTTCAATGAGAGCTAATACAACCACTTCCTTTGATGATTGATCATTTTTTAATTTGTCAATTTCATGTATAATATCTCGATATTTCACTTTATTATCATTAATTATACGTTTTATTATGTTCATTTCTTTATCAAGAATAGAAAATAATATTTCATCTTGTTCACTTAAAGGAGGACCATTATCATTATCATCATATGATCCTTTTAATAATTCTAGTGGTGTTTTTTCTGCTTGTTCTAAGACATTTAAATCTTCTGCTGTTATAGTACTCAAATTTTTTGGATCTTTATTATTAGCATTATAATCAATCGACATACTAGCTAAATTCGAAGGTGGCAATGAATGCATCTGATCAAATGATTGTGATTGAATACCAACATGATATCCAATTGTAGGTGGTGGAATATTATAATGCTTACTTTCAATAATATTATATTTGAATTTTTGCATTACATCTAAACACTTTTTATTTAATTCTAATTCATATTCACTAGTGCGTGAGCTTTTCTGTAAATCAAATAATTTTGGCAACCAATCAGGAAATGAAGTAGCAATTAAAGTTAAGAATTCTTGTTGTCTTGTTGCAACTTCTATCATTGATGTAATCCATTTAAATAATTGACAACAGATTTTAGAACCCATGCCCATGTTAACGAAAGTTGTGATTGACCATCTCGAGTTCTTAGCTAATGTATTATATAGCAAATTAGCATTAGAAGGTAATTGGATTAATCGAGGAGGTTTTGCTCCAGGTCCAAATGCCATAGATCTCACAAGTCTCACAAATCTTTCTGAACGATTCATCATTTTTGCTGCTTGATACCATGTTAAAACACTTCCATCTACTTCATCATAATCTCGAATATTGAAAAAATCATAATTTGTTAAACCAAGACTTCCTCGAGGGGCTTGAATAATCATAATACTTAATCGAACAAGATATAAAACTTCATCAGGTGGGTATGAACATGAGTCAGGCTCTTCAATAGCATATAAAATGCGACGACTTAATTCTTTCACATCATCCACAATAATAGCCTTTTCATCCACACAATCAAATGCTAATTTCGCCGCATCATCAAGCGCTTTCTTACTGATTGCACGACGCCTGCCAAGAACTCCACGCCATACACGTTGAATTGTGATGGAAGTTCGCATCAGATTTTTTGTTTTTGCCATGGATGCACTCGTTCCCTATCCATGAATTGTGATTATTATTAGTATCATTAAATGGAATGGTATGGAATATATTATGATTCAACTTACTCTTGAGTTCCATCCTCTAAAATTCTTTTGAATCATAGTGGCTGCATTATAATATTTTCTTATTTTTCGAACTCGCATACGACTTATCCATCCACGAACTAATGATTGAAGAACCTATAAATTATTAATAATAAATGAATTCCAAAACAATAATAACAATATTAATATATCATTTTTTGATTAATTGATTGTTTTTGATGTATCGAATACAATTAAAAATAATATTAATAAGTTTATTATATAATATTTTATTTATAAAAAGAATGTAATAATAAAATAATAATAGTAAATAATATACCTTAATGGCTGTTGTAGATGTGACAATATACCATTTCATCCATACTCTTGCTAACCATCCACGAATAATTGATTGAATTTTAACTGCAAAATAATCATAAATATTAGGAGGTTCTTCAGGTGCGGGGCCACGTACTTTCCCTTCATCTGCAGTTAATAACCGTCTTTTCCTCTCAATATCTTTCGACTTCTCTTTAGAAATCATCTTCCTTTCTTCTACTTTTAAGACAAGAATTTTCTTCTCTTCTTTTTTGTAATGTGTATATTTATCAATGATACTATTTTCAGTTTTATTTAAATCATTTAAAATAATATTATTGGCTTCTGTGATTACATTTAAATCATTTTCAGATAATAATATATTATTATTATCATTTGATTTGATATGCTCTATATCATTCATTGATTTATTATCAGTATGATCTAATAAACGCTGTTTAAATCCTGTTTTCTTTGGTTTTTCAAACTCATTGAATTCATTTAATGAGAGTTTATTATTAAAATTATTATTTATTTGAGATAGCTTAGAAGGGGTATTATTGGTAGTAGTTGTTGGAGATTGTAAAATAGAATTTTTAAGGTTTTCAGTTGAGAGTGGATGTGATGATTTAGGGATTGGTGGATGATACATTTGATGAGAAACCATGCTTCTCACAACATCTACAATATTATTCGTATCATTTTG
Source organism: Epipyxis sp. PR26KG (assembly GCA_015144975.1). NCBI lineage: Eukaryota > Chrysophyceae > Chromulinales > Dinobryaceae > Epipyxis > Epipyxis sp. PR26KG. The sequence goes on along the minus strand of VKHH01006928.1, from coordinate 6,407 downwards.
ATCGAATTGTAGGTCTGATAGTTGCATAGTATCATCACTAGATGGATGAATGCTACTCATACTCTTACTTAACAATGTTTTCGATTTTGAATTATTATTATTATTATTATTTTTCAATTTATCTTTTTCTTTCAAAATATCTTCTTTTAATTTATTTATTTCTGCTAACTTTTGTCCTAATGTTTTGATTTGTCGGAATCGATTTAATTCAATTCCACTTGCAATAGTTGTTTTCAATGGTCTCCTGACATAGCTATCAGCACCTTTAGTGTCAATAGGTCTTAAAGCACCGCCAATCTTTCCTTCACCACGTGTGACAGGATTTAAAGAAGGATCAATTTTCAAAAATTTAGATTGTTGATCAGAGTTTAATAATATATCATCTGGATTTGAACTAGTGGCATCTGGTGCCCAAGTCACAGGTAACACACCAATTCCACCGCTTTCTGCATGTGGAGCAAATCTACCAGTCCTAGCTTCTTCAGTTATCAACCTTTTATCATCTTTCTTAAGTTCTTTTGATGCTTGTCTAGTGGAAGCCTGAAAGATGTCACGTATTGATTTTAGTTCAATCAAATATGAATAATAATTATTATAACTTCATCAACAATTATAATATAATATTATGAAAAATAATCCGAAATGCTGTATTATTTGAAAACGAAAAAATATATGATAAATTTATAACACAAAAAAGTTGTATAAAAGATTGACTTGAAATATACCTGAATTTTTGGGACTACTTTCCCGTCTGGATCTTGGCAATGTACACCATATTTCTCCTCTTCTTTCATAATAATTAGTTCTGATTGTCGTATTTTATTCATATCCTCATTCAATAGAAATGATCCAGATCCAGTGACACGAAATGGTCGATTATTACTTACTATAGAATTATTAGCTGACCCTTGAGAAGATGCACCGTAAGGTGATGAAGTAATTTTTAATGAGTATTTCTTTTCTAGTTTAGCAGCAGATAATCCACCAATAATATATCCATCTGTTGAAAATCCTTTTGTTATATTTTTTGGATCAATTAGAGTATCTATGAATTGACAAATGAAAAGTTAGAAGATTTAATAATGTGCAATTGTATCATTCAAAACATTTACCTTTGAATTTATTTGCATCATCATCCATCGCAAATGGTATACAAAATGGATTTCTTTCTAAACTAAAACCCATCCATTTTCTAACTGCCAAGTAATCTACCAAGTAGTCTAGGTCAGATGGCATTTTAAGTAAATAGTTCACTCCATTCCACATGAATGCAGCGTCATGATCGTTCTAAAATTAAATTTATTAAATTGAAAAATTCTGCTTTCGATGTATGTGACATGATTTCAAATAGATATAACCTTTTTTTCACGCCACTTCAAAACAGCTTCAATAACATCAAGACTTGTAGCACGAATTAAGTCTAAAATCACGTATATGATATATATTGAATTATTTATTTACGCTTATTATCCAATAAAATCATACAATTTGTTTGAATTAAAATCAATTCTTACCTAATACATCAGCTATTTCAGGTTTGAATTTCTTTCCAACTGTTCTAACAACATTTCGCAACCTATAGATAAAGTTGTCATAATAGGCATAAATGATAACAGATTAAGATCTAATATTATAGTAATTTGAATATTGAACGAAGTTAACATCAGGATCGAAGTATATATTATCATATATGTTGTATGTAGCTCATTTTATTAACTAAATAAATATTTGATTGTTTTCATAATTTAATAGCACCACCTATTCAAATACCCCTCTCGGTTTAATATAGACTTTAAAACTTCTAATTCAGCTTTTCCTGTTGCTTTGTTTTGTTCCTCTTCAACAGAGAATGTAATACCAGTGTCGTTAATGATCAAGTTTGGAACAGAATGTTTTGGTATCTTCTCTGAAGGTGATTTCAATGCCATATCCATCCTCTTCATGCTGCTGGTAAAACCAAACGAAGAAGAATTTGAATAAGACATTTCAATATTTGAGTTATCTATTGGTTATGGTTATATCGTGTTATTTTGCAATTTTGCAATCCTGCATATGAGTTAACTTGCTATCTACTGCACTTGCTTCAGAAATCTAGCAAGATACTGTAAGTTTAATACATATATATCCCACCAAATATATATCAAACTGGCAAAAAACGAAACTGTTCAGCCAACAATAAATTATTTTGAGTTGTTGGTGTTTTATTACCGTAAAATTTAATATTATAACAATTCGTACTGTTTCATTTCTTCTCCTTTCGAGTCAAGCTGCTCAAATATGCCTTTTATTGATACTGCATACTGCATACTGATTTTTTAAAACAACAGATATTTATCTCACTTGTTTATTGTGCATTTAGAGGATAAATTTAACCCCTTGTTTAGATAGTTGGTGAATGCTTATATTCGTATATTTGCATTCTTATATTTTTCATGCGAAAGGAGATAAGAGATAAAAAGGAATAAGGAGTTAAGTGGAAGTTATGGGTGGAAAAATCGTCCTTCCTGAACCTGGTTAGTAATACATTGTTTAAATTTGATTTTTTTTGACTGCATATACTGTAGTTATGGCTATGACAATTATTATGGTTATTGAAAATATATTGTTGCATTCATATTTCATATTAAATATTTGATATGCGTTCTGTTGTATTATGATTAAAACTTTAATTTTTTCCATCTGTGATTTGAATATTGTGCTATTATAATATATTTATCTTGTATTATATATTCGACCGCTTTCAATGGAATCAATTCTTCTTTTGCTTAAATCAATTATATCTATGTAGATGCAAATATAACAAAAGTTATTAAAAATTTTAAGTTTACACCAAAAGATATTTCGGATTTCTGGAAAATATTTCAAAAGTGAGTATTGATTGTTATATTCACCACTTTATGCTTTCAGTTTCGCAATATTATATTTCAATAATAGCCATTTATTTACATGATTAGTTTTGTGGATGACTATAGCCAACCTATAGCAATTCTAAATTTTATTTTTTAATATCATTATTGTAACCCACTTTTGCTACTTTTTTATTACAATACCGTACACTCCCGAAATATTAACCTAACTATTTTTACTTTTTATAAATTAATTTTAGATTAGATAAAAAGAAAACAGGTTTGGTAACACTTGATTCAGTTTTTAAAAGGGCTCATCTACATCGCAGTATTTTTACTGATTGTTTGGTTGATCTATTTGAAATTGAACATGGTAATTTTATTGCACCTTAAGATATTGTGAATATGATAAATTTCTATGTTTTTGTTACGCTACAGTTAAATTACATATTTACAAGCAATACAAAAATACAATAGTAACATATATCATCGTTTTTAAAATTAATTATTATAATTATTATTAGATGGAGAGCTTAATTTTTCAGATTTTTTACTTTTAATAAGTTCATTTTGCTTTTTTGAATTAAATGAAATCCTAAAATGTAAGTAAATTTAATCGACTATATTTAATATTGTATTAAAATCAATCATTAAATAATTATATTATTTCGTAGTTTGTTTTTTCGTTTTTGATCAAGATAGAACAGGATTTTTCTCTATTGAAGATTTAAATGATTTAATGAACATGGTTCACAATATTAAAACACCTAATACAGTCCTTGGTAATGTAAAAGGTTCATGGCAAAAGCTAACAATATCAAGTGATAGATTAAGTTTTGATGAGTTCAAACAGATTCATAATGCTTTCCCGAAATTATTTGAACCTGCTTTTCGGATGCAAATAGCAATTATTGAAGCGTATATGGGTGAAAGATGGTGGAATGCAAAGAAAAATGCCATGTTATTAAAAAAAGAATTAGAAGATGAAGTTATTGAAGCAGAGAAAAAAAGAAAAGAAAAAAGAAAAGCAAATAAAAAAGCCAGAAAAATTCAAAGAAATATGGGGATTATTAAATATTATTTTTGTCCTTGTTGGAGAAGTTTATATGATCCAACTATATCAGAATATGATAAATTAACAATTGAAGAACGTGCAAAAGTAGATGCTGAATTAGCATTGAAACGAAGACAATTAGTATTGAAAATAAAAAATCCTGAAACTGCACCATGGGAGAAATTTAAGAAGAAAGCAAAAGATAAACATAATAAATCAGGTATTTGCTTCAAATTATTGATGTTTGGAATGGAAATGAATCCCTTCTTATTTTTATACTTAAATATTCAATTGTTAAAAATTCTCCACTTCTCCCCTTCATAGATGAGTTGGTAAAAATTGATGAAGAAGTAAAATTTGATCCGATTGAAGTCTATATGAAAGAAAAACTTGTAACTACTGAAAAACCTCGACAAGAACGTGCATTATCAAGAGCAGAAAGAAAGCAACAACGACAAAATGATAATGATTTGAAATTACGACAGCGACAAACTGTTTCTGGAGTTGATGTATGACATGAATTTATCTTATTAGTGGGGACTATTTTGATGTGTTTATCTTCTATTTTCTATTTCGATTGATCTTATTATTTTTATTTATTCTTAATTAATATAATAATAAAATTTAACTAATAACTCATTAAGAATGAACCAGTAGAAATGCATCATTTTACATTATAAATAACACGTAAAATATAGAAAATAATTGCATAATCGTTGATATGAATATGATATTATTTTCCGCAATCTTTACATTGCCAATCCCTGATAATTAATTGACCATCCATCACACAACACAAAATTTTCAATCAATAATTAATTCATCGATACTCCAATCTTCATAAGAGTTGTCAGGTAAATATCTTCTTATAATCATTGGTATTTTTCGTTCTCGAAGTTCTTTCATCGCTATTTTTAGAGGATCTGTTTCTCCCGCTGATACGATAAAAGTTATATTTAATTAAGAAATAATCATATTACATTAGATCATACAAAATATGATGAGAGCACAAAATTTAAACAAAGATAAGAAAAAATACCTATATCAACCATCACAGGTGCATTCATGCTTATTTGCAACGCTCTTGTTCCTAATACTCTAGCTCGTTCATATTTCGTCATATAACCAGTTGTTATTCTTTTAGACTTATCAATTGGCAAAGCGCTTGATTCTGCGACAACTTCCATTCTTTCTCGACCTTCATTTGGTTGATCAAGCTGGATTAAAGCATAATATAAATACAGACAAATAAGCTTTGGTCACGAAAATCAAATACGAAAAAATATTTTTACAAAACCCATATAATTAGAAAAGATAATTACTATTACAAAACGACTTTACTTACGTCTTCCCGTATTCCACCATCGGCATCTTCCAAGTCATTATCAGGAAAATCGTCATTGTCAAAAATGTTCTCTGCATCGTCATTATATCCTCCACCCCCATCATCAAAATTATCTTCCATTATTCACTATTACACTACTTTTATTAATACTTTAATACAATGAAAAATGTCGTTAAGAATATTTTGAACTACTGTAAGCGTGTTGTGAAAACGCTCCCCGTGTTACAAAACAATGGTAAGAAGTAAGATCATAATATATATAGAAAAATATATATTTGGCCACAATTAAAATTGAATGAATGAATGAAGTAATACATATTCATTCATTCATTCATTCATTGATTCAACGTCCCAGAGCTTATACATCCAACTACTAACTACTGCTTAGACATAATAAACTCAAGCTGAAGAATATCGGCTAGGCTCAATTTTTTCATATTTTGATCGCAGTGCAAGCGTTGAGTTTAAGAGGGCTCCTTTTATTAGCTTTTTTCTCTTGTTCATTTGATTTGCTCAGTTAATTAATTAATTAATTAATTAATTAATTAATTAATTTATTTATGTACCTACCTCCGTCCCATAATTCCTTGGTGTCCATTCTTCAAGATTCCCCCCTTGAGTGTTGAGACTTCCCCCCTCGTTTGTCGAGATTCCTCCTCCATTTGTTGAGATTTCCTCCTTTGCTTGAAGAGTTTCCTTCCATCAATATCCAGACAACTTCCTTCATATTTAAAGTTAACTACTTTCATTTTTGTTATTGTTGTTATTAATAAACAGTGATCCTTTTCTATTCAATCATTTTAAATTGTTTCTTGTTTTACCTTTCTATTGTAGTTAATTAATATGTTAATATTGATAACAAATTATACAACTATATATACAAGGTTTCGATAGGTTTAAATTTACAAATAATAACAAAATTATGGAGTTGTCCAATGCGATTTCAGCGATTGTATTTCCTAATAAACGAAAAGCTAAGCCGTGTGAACAGCAAGAACATGAGCGCAAAAAACAAAGTTTAAAACGTATTCTTACTTCACAAGAGAGGAGCGGTATTGTACGAGAAATCAGTTACCAATTGGGAGTCCGAGGAATGTTGAAAAATCAAATTTTATTAGGCGATGAACTTGTTCGTGACGTAGCACCAATTTTCGGTGTGTGC
>VKHH01006927.1:0-14198 GCA_015144975.1 Epipyxis sp. PR26KG | reverse complement strand
TCAAATGTAATTGAATTTTAGTAGTGTATATAATATATGTAATTATCAAAAAAAGGTTTGAAAACTGGTTTATATATTTATAAATATAGCCAACGAGATCGCAATATTTGGACCTATTTTAACCCAAAATAGCATATTATTGCAAAAGTTATTGAGGAAAAACATGATTTTTCATAAAACGGTAAAATGGAAAAAAGTTCGTTAAAAAGTTATCTATTTCTATTTGCAAATTTGAAGATGGATTTATGTTTCAAATTTTTAATTCTCTATCTAATGGCTTGATGAGATTTTTTAGATTGTGCACGGAAATGCATATATTCCAAGCGGTGGGGGGGGGGGTATTTACCGCGTTTTTTTACCATGTCTTCTGGGATCATCCAACAATCGTTTTTTTCCTGCTCGAGTCTGGGTTGTGATTTTTGCAAGACAAATTGGGTCTAAATGTAATTTTAAATACATTCTACTTGCAGATGTAAAGTTATAACCTCCAGCTTAGGCTCCAAATTCTCGACTAATTTTCTTACATATTATTCTTTATAAAATAAGTTCCTTTTATTATAATTCTGAAAAATTAGCATTATTCCCTTACTATATTACAATTGCCATGAACAGTAGAAAATTGCTGTTTTTTTGTGAATTATCTAACTCCATTTTCAGAATTCATTAATTCAAATTTCAATATTCAGACATTGCCAAGTTAAATAAGTAGTTGAATAAATGTGAATGACTCAAAATATTTTTAAAAAAGGTAAATTTTAATTTTTACTGTAAGTGTAGTTGACACAAAGAGTTTTTCGGAAAAAAAGTGAGTTGTAACCCCATATATATCCGGATATCAACTGTCATCGTAAGTTTTGCAGTTCATTTTGGCAACTGCACGGCAACTAACTCCACTTCACGATCTTAGCCATCTTAATTTTTACACATAATTAATTTAATTACTTTATAAGATCTTGAAAAATCAACCGTTTTTAAAGCAAAATAGTATGAATTTTAGATGGTAAATAATAATGGAAGTGTGCTTAATTATGTATAAGTAGTAATTATTGATTCTGATCGCTGGAGTGCTATGAAGCAAAAAGCGAAGGAGGAAGATGATCGATGATGGCAAGCTATGCGTGAAATCCTTCTCAGCAGTTCATATATGCTGTAAAATTTAATGCTTATGTTCTAGTAAATAAAAGATATCATGAAAAATACAGCAAATGGTTCAAAAAGATTGAAGATTGTCCCAACATTCATCAAAATTATGATACACTTGTTTTATGGTGTTCGTTCTATCATAATATTAATATAACACTATCACATATCACGGTAAGATATTTTAATGCTTGCTCCTCTTATTGAGTTTACTTGTGTGATTTCCATTCATTCATTTATCTTTTTATTTTTATTTATTTATATACTCTGTGGTACATCGCTTGGCGTATAGCGGCTATGTAAACAATAAAAATGATATAATAAATAATCAAAACAATATCATTGCTCCATTATTAATGTTAATCAAAAATAATAGCCTCGATTTAATTATCAGATTCTACCGCTAGTTTATATTAATTCAATTCAATTCAAACCACATGGAAACTCTGAACTTGTCCATTTGTTTATTTCATTTTCAATTTACATACATTTCTGATGTATGATATGCATACAGTGACGCAGTGCTAGTAATTCGATCAGATTCACATACAGTAAACCGACAAGACATGCCAAAGATTCATTGCGAAGAACGACTCAATCCAATATCAGGTGACATGTACTGCCAATAACATCCATTACCAACACAACTTCCTGCCGTTCATTAATCAAGACACGAGCACTTACAAACTTACTCAAAACAAACACTATCACACCTAACCCCTTCCTCACAACTTTCCTTCACTATCTTCATCATCTTTATTATTATTATTATTATAAGTCGAAAGGGGGTACTAAGTTTATGTAGCATAGCATTTTCTTGACTTCATCCAAGGACCCACTGTCCATGAACACAGCACCCACCAATGCCTCTAGCACATCTGCCAAAGCTTTGTTCGGACCATTTGCAATTTTAATATTTTTACGAATAGCATTTTGAAAATACCCCAAATCCAACACCCTCTGCTTCTCTTCGCTGCTATTGTGATTGATGCTGCCATCATCATTATTATTGTTATTCTCGCTGATATTGTTTATTAATTTATCCAATAAGTCGAATTCTATTTCCAGTTGAGGCGAGAGAATGTGCAGTTTTTTGTGCAGTTTGATCGACAATGCGATCACGCCCAAATTCTTATTACACGTCATCAAACTCTTCTGATTGGACAAGTCGCCTTGTGTCGCCCAAGGCTGATTGGCAAATAACAGAGACACAACAGCGAAATCCATCACTGCATCGCCCAGGAACTCGAGTCGTTGATTAGATGGTCTGTGTTGAATGGAACAATGGGTTAAAGCAAGCGTTAAGATGCTGTATTGCTTGAAACTGTATCCGATTATTTGAGCGAAGAAATGAATCGTTTCAGATGCGATTATTTGTTCGGTCAGCTGATTGACTCTTAGCACACTTGCAGCACTGTCAAGGCTAGGCTCAACAAATAACGGCACTGTGCTTGCTTTATTAGCATTGCTTTGATTGGCCGATTTTGTTGAATTTTTGATTTTCTTTTCACTAGTATTTGAGTCATTTCCATATCCATCATTGTAAAAACTATCCGCTTTCCCCAGTGCAATTCTCTTGAGTGGCTCAGGAAAGTTCTCAGGAAATTCCATAACCTCATCTTCATTATGAACCAACTTAATATCCAAATACAGATTTCTCCCATTATTATTATTGTTATTATTATTATTATTATTATTGTTATTATTACTATTGTTATTATTATTGTTATTATTGTTATTATTATTATTATTATTGTTATTATTGTTATTATTATTATTATTATTATTATTATTATTATTATTATTATTATTGTTATTATTATTATTATTATTATTATTGTTATTATTATTATTATTATTATTATTCTTATTATCATTATTATTATTATTATTATTATCATTATTATTATTATTGTTATTATTATTATTATTATTATTATTATCATCATTATTATTATTATTATTATTATTATTATTATTATTGTTGTTGTTATCATTATTATTATTATTATTATTGTTATTATCATTATTATTATCATTATTATTATTATTGTTATTATTATTATTATTAATAATATTTGTAGTATTTATTTTCTCTTTCAACTGTTTAATTTCTTCCGGTGGGACCGGCCATGCCCCTAACGCCTTAATAGCCGCCACTCCTGATTCTAGTCCTCCTTCCACATAAAATCCCCCAATAATCGCCTCTATCAAATCAGCCAATGCTTTCGGTTTGACCATTGATTGCTCGTGCTGCGGTATCGGATATTTAGTTTTGTAATAAGTGGCAGGATCGGCATCAGCCGTGTCATCCACATACACACCCACTCCTTCTTTGATGATCGAGATGACACTTGCGGGATCAATCACACCTTCGCTCTCACGATTGATTTTATTCGACTTAACCTCATGGTTGTGATCAACTAGACTATCATGCATGACATCATTCATTGCATCTCCTTCCTGTTGAACCCCGTCACCTAAATTGGCCCGAAATGGAATCACATTTTTATTCCACAAACAAAGCTTTCTCTGCAGTTGCTCCACTAGCATCCCTGGAGGTCGAATATTAAGCAACTGCTTACCCGCGGACAATGGGTAAGCTCGTAGATATCTATCTAAGCCTAACGACTTGGCCATCTCAGTCAAATGGAAGTTACTCACCTAGTGAAACACGATAATGAAAAGAAATTTTGTTTAGTAATAATAATAATGATAAGCGGCATAATTATGGCATCGAACAAAATTAATAATAATATTATCAAGATTATTATAAAACAAATACATTAATTATAAAGAAAAAACTATCAATTAAAATTTTAATAATAATATTAATAACCATAAAGTAATAATAGACGTAAAATGAATGAATAGAAATTGACAGAGCAAATCATTTCAAGAAAACTAAACAAGAGGAAAGTCAAATATCGAGTTCATCAATTCATCCATATGATATGTAACGACAACTTACCCACTTTGCTCGTGAACTAGTCAAGAATCCTTCATGCTTATCAGGATATAATCGAAACACTTCGACAGAAGTAACAAGTTTCAACAAACTATCTCCTAACAATTCTAACCGCTCCGAGTCAATCAGTTCCCTAGCCATACGAGGAGTGATCGCCTCCAACATCAATGTAGCATTTGGAACTACAAGAGGTGAATCCATTCCTCGTTCATGAAACAAATCATCTTGAACGACTTCACCTCCATTCTTATCAACCATATTATCGACATTCTTCAGCAGATGAGCATCCTCGAATGATTTCACAGCCTTAACTATGCACCCCCGTGTCTCCACACTTAACAATAATGATTGAATCCTCCAAATAATCGAAGGAGCCACTTGACCCACTAGCATCCACTTGACCTTACCAATGCCACGGCACAGTTCAGGTATGAGATGAATCGATGAGGTATGAGTGTGAATTCTTCTTTCTTCTTCTGCAATAATCTTCCTTCGAATCATGCAACGATCGACCACTCTCTCCACGATACCTTTCGTGTGAGGCTTACCTAACACATGAGTTAAAGTTAATCGCGATGCTACAGGCCAAACTTCTTGTAGAACATAATTTTCATCATTTTCGTGCTCGTCCAGAAACGGAAGATGAGTGATATATTTTGTTCGGAAATGCTCCATGAATGTCACCGGGAAAGCATTCACGCCAAGGATCAAATCAGGCGACAGTTTCTTCACATAAACCGGAACTTCTGAGCCTTTAATTACAGCATTGATTTCTTTTCCATTATTTTCCTCAATAATCATATCATCATCCTTGTAGTCGTCGAATATTTGATTTAAGGCAGAAATTGTCCCTCGAGAGGAGGGCTGGAACACAGCATGGGCCTGATTCAGGTGATTGTTTTCCACTTGCATTTCATTTGATTGATTATCATTATTCTCTACAATATTTTCTTCGGGTGGAGTTGTTTTAAGATATTTCATGACATCATTCAAGTGTATTTTGGAATTGTTTGATGCGATCGCCCAAAATATTCCTCCTGGGCCCCTCGACAATAGCAAGCCAGGCATTATCTCTGGTTGAACAGGCTTCATTAAAGGTTGATTGAACTCAGATAGTTCTTGAATATTAAGATGCTCCTGCATTCTTAAGTTATGCACCAGTATCTGAGCATCATCGGCGCATTTCTTCAAAAATGCTGACCATTTCTCAGGGTTCTTGAATGTTGACTGTTCATTGGATTGCAAATCGTCATATGTGTTCAATGGATCCTCCACATTTTCTGCCAATGCATTAATAATGAGATCATTAGACAAAGGAAAGAGTAAATACCAGGCACCGTTGCTACTCTCTCTCCACTCGTCATGCGAGAACACACGAGGAGTGAATGGTTCACTCTTATGACCATTCAGATTATCTTCATCCATCGCTGACATCGGAGGAGTTGTCGGGTAATCGCTCAAATCAGCATCAAATGATATCCAACTTTCATCCATTAATCCAGCTGTGCTGTACTGAGCTCTTTTCGAAGGATCAGGGGCATCGTATCGCTTGGTTTCACTATCCCAACACAAGCATGATCGATGGAATCTTTGCATTTGAGCTAAGTCAGAATTTGAAACATGACGATATCCCAAATATTCTAAACTAACTTTCACACCTTCTGACTCACGCAAATACGTATCAAACACAGAGTTTACAACATCATTTGGAAGAGCTCGAGTTAAGGCAAACCCTATTCTATTGACCGAGGAATACTGACTAGCACAACCCATGCATTTGCTTGTGATAGTTTTTGTTATTTCATCAACTAACACAGATCTTACCGCATACAAATACAATCCTGTTGATATAACTTTAGGTTGCTTTGGAGGAGAATTAACGCTTGGTTTCATAACATTGCTGCTAGTCACACTTGAATCACCGATTATGGGTAATGTTGCACATGTGTTACTTTCATTTTCCTCTGATGTCATTTCCATGGTTTGATTGTCACTATCATTTGACAATGCTTCTATAGAAATGTCTTCAGACGGAAGTGTCATAACATCAGGGACGGTTTTTACCCAAATCGAGACAAGCTCACTTTCTGCTTCTTCAGCATTTACTTTGACAGAGTCAGCATTCTTGCTATCAACCATTTCATCCCCTTCAACTTCTGCTTTTCTTTTCTTCACGATTTTTTCCAAACCAGGCACTGTTTTACTAGCTGTTTTACTACCATTTGTCACAAGCCAATCACTTAGTTGACCGCATTTGTGCAATACACGAATGCAAGACAATGCAGCCAGTCCCTTTGCTTGGACTTTATTTTCAGCTAGTGGACCAACTAAACATCGATATTTCTGTGGAACACAAGGAGGTAAAAGAATAGAACAGCGATACAAACATTTCAAACCATTATTTGAGACAGTCCAATCATGTACAAGATTTAGATCGACCTTATCTATCCAATAAATAGGCCTTGGGCTGTAAAACGAGTCATGAGGAAGTTGCTGACAGAAATAAACAAGAATTTGACTTGAATTTCTTAAATCTGCTACCATTCCCGTTGAAAACACTTCGTATTTCTCTTCGATTTTAGTATCCAAACGAAATTGTTTCTCAACTGGAACTACTGAAGTGGAATCCAAAATTTTTCCTTCATCCAACTTGGCACGTTTATTGGCCTCTTTGGAATCATTATTGCGCGGATTGGAATTGTGCTCTTCATCAGTTACTATTTCGCTCATTTCACGTTTATTATTTGATTTTACGTTTAGTTTGATAGTCTCTTCCTTTTCCACGACTTTGGTTTCTAACACATTTTCAAGTGGTTGGAGCTCTTCAATGTCACCATCTTGCAGGGTATCGAGCCTGGCTAAATTATCTCCTTCAACTCCAAGCTATGACATGAAACACGCATTAAAACATGTGAAAGCAAGCAATTATAGCATAACTAGTTACCTTTTCAATGTCTTCTTCTTGTTTTGTAAAAGTTATAATATCTTCAACCATTTTCTTACCACAGTTATCCCATGGTACCAGTGCAATGATCCTTGAGCTATGAGCCCTAGCACGACCCCTTCGCTGAATAAACGACTTTAATGTGGAGGGCAAGTCAAAGTTGATAACTAATTGGCAAGCGCGTACATCAAGTCCCTCCTCAGCTACATCAGTAGCAAATAAAATATTAAATTTCCCACTCTTGAACTTTATCAAGGTATCAAGCTGATGCTTCTGCTTTGATTGGCCAACAATATGTAACGGCTGAAATTTCAAGTTTTGGGAGCCAAAATCAACTTTAATGGACATAATTTCATCATTTAATTGAGCTGGAGTTGGTGCTATTGACTTTTCCTTGTCAGAGACAACTTTCATCATAGGTTGCGGTAAGGTCGTAGATGTGGACAAATCTACTCTTCCAAGTGGTTCAGTTGAGGATACTTTCTCAACTTGTGAATCGTTGAAAAGCAGCGACAAAACCAAATGAACAGAAACAGCTGTTAATCTCATTCGACAAAACACGACCCCTGCCCAATCATCAATTATTTGTTTTGTTTTTTCGTCAATCAATTTCGATGCTATCATCGTCAATTGATCGTCATTTTCGATGGAGTTGACGAGTTCAATCTTGTCAGTTGACAGGTTGTTAGCAGTTGAATGCAAATCAGGAGATATCACGATGGGTTCATCAAATGATTCAGCAATATCATTTGTTGCTTGTTGTGATCTTTGATAAATAGAAATCTTCGCCCAAACATGAAATAATGCTTTGACCTTACTGGAAACTAAATTGAAGTCAAATCCAATGTCTGTTAAGTTGAACATCTTTGATTCTTTTTTCAAAGATTTGATTTTATCTTTAGGATATCCTTCTCCATTATCTTCAAACAAGTGATACTCTGAAGATCTATGGAGAGATTGAAAAGTGTATCTTTGCTCCAGCATATCAACTTCAAATTCTTCTCGAATATCAGCAGTAGTCATACAGGATATCAAAGCATTGCAGGCGTCTGCCAATGCTAATTTACAATCATCTTCAAACAGCACAAGAGGGATAGCTCGTTTGGAGCAATACTCACAAAACTCTGGTATCAATGTCAATACTCCATTAATTGAAAATTTATAGTGAACAGAATTGAACGAAAGCTTATGCAGTAAATTACACACCAACGAATGGCACAGAGGCATGGTTGGAAATAGATACCACTCGCTCTCATCCTTCTGGTTGATAGAGTCTGTTGATTCTCCTGTTGTTGGTAAGGTAATAAATACAAGAATGAAATACAAAAGATAATGCATGATACTATCGCAAAATAGTTATTCTTACCAATAGACATGCTAATACTGATTTCAACTACATTTTCGGTGAAGTGTTTTACGATTTTGTCCAATGCTTGGAAGCATAACTCTGGCTCGAAAGTACTAGCCAGTGAAACAAAAAAGTCTAGCATCGACACACAAGCCAAATACTCATAATCAATCAAATCAACGGCTTTGAATGGCCCTTGAATTATGTCAAATGCCATTTTCCCAATATTTTCAATATCAATCACACAAGCCAAATCACTGCTCGATTGCAAATATTTTGCTTTCTTTCCTTTAAATAAAGTATCTGCAGCCAAGTTCACTTTATTATTAACAGATTTATTGATATTATTTACATTAGATGTATCATTTGCAGAGGTGAATAATGCTTTATTGTTGCTATTGGATGAGCAGCAAATACGAAGCGAAAATAGTCCACAAAGCACACCGCAATCTTCCGTAACTCGCATAATTTGTCCTGAAATAAGAAAAACAACATGATGACAAATGTGCTATTAAAAAATGTCGTCGAGTCAACTGTAATATTATTGTGCAAATCGAAAGGATTATTGTGAATAAAAATTATTGCCATATTTTACCTAACGATTGCTGGAATTCTGGTAACCCTACAAATGGCATTGAACTACTTGGCAAATATGGCTTGTTTTTGTGTTTAAAATAGATATCATTATCTTGAAGTGATATTTCATTTTTACGATATAGATCTATAACATCCTGAGGTGGCAAGTTAAGCGGGAAAAGTGAGATAAAATCGTTTGGCTCCATTAAAATGGTGCGGACAAACTTATAAATTACTGAGATAGTTGCTGCTTGCTTCAATCGAACATACGCATTAATCATTAGCGCGGAGCGAAATGATCGTATATCATATTCTGTAGGTAGACGTGTGCATAGATCTTTAATACTAATCGCATGTGCCTCATTAGCCAACGTCATAATTCTCTCAGTGAATGTCATGTTCAATGACTTAGATTTGGTATTCGCTTTATAACGAAACAAAGAAAAGTCCGGAATGGGGATAAGGCTTCTGAATTCACTCAAGATTTGTTGAGAACATAGCAACTTGCAGTTCATATTTTCTTCCAAAATCAATATTTTATTAGAAATCAATCCTTTTTTACATGGAATAGGCGAGGCAGTCATACCTGATGTGACAATTGAATTATTGCTAACGATAATAGAAAAAATCAATATCGTAATACTTACCTAATATTAATGGTTTCACTTCATGACTACTTGTTTTAATAATCTGGCAAATCTCCAACATTGGGTCATTACCAAATGCATGATGACACTCATCCAACACAATGGAATCAATATCACTCACATCGAAAAACTTTCTGATTAGCAATTGCTTTGCTATTTCCGGTGTCATTACTAAAACTTCTGTGGCCTTAATCCATTCTCGCCACGGTGTGTTGAGTTTCAATGAAATACAAACTTCTTCGATAAAAACAGACTCACCTGTCCACTCACTAACATTTGCATCACAATGGCAAGCTATGTACTTTCGTTGCTGCCCAACCAACAACTTTGTTGGAGCGATAAATATTATCAATTTTTTCGACTGATTCAATGTAATTGATTTCCTGATAAGTTGTAGACGCTCTTTAATCAAAAATACTGAAATTAAAGTTTTCCCAGCACCTAAATAGATAATGATATGCAATAAATTGTTTGAAAAATAATACAATACATTTATATTGTATAAAATGTAGAAAACAAAGTATAAATGCTAAAAGACTGGTATAAATAAATATATACTGCAAACGGTAATTCTGGCATTCACACCTGTTGGTAAGAAAGCGATAGTGTTCCCTTTCAGTGCAGCTTCAAGAACTCTTTTCTGGTATGGTCGAATAATGTGAGTATCGGAATTGTTCTCCAGCGGTTGGATTTCCATTATTAAAATCAAATGCTATAATCCTAACTCTTATGTCTGTCAGCAAAAAACGCAGACTTGCTGGAATGGTGGAATACTTGGATGACTTGAACACTTGAACACTTGATTGAATTTACACAGATGTTTAAATATCTACAGTATGTCCAAAATGTTGCGGATTATGGACTTTTATACTCCAATTATTTCGCGAATTGAGCAACAATTGTTACAATATCAAAGCAAATAACAGCGTTTAAAAATTAACTTTTTATTAATTACATGAATGGTGAGTGCTGCTATATTATTGTATAACGTTATTATAACGTTAAAATTTACCGGTAACTTTACCTTTTAAAAGTTACTTACTACCGTATATAAGTATAATAATTTCCACGTATCCATTATTCTAAAGCCAATAACAAGGGGAGATATTGGAGATATATTTATATATGCTAATAACACAATAACACAATAACACATTTGTAAACAAAAATAATAAAAATAAAATATACTACGTAGTGTGTGTCTCTTACTTTCGTTTTACAAAAGCAGATAGATCGATAATAATATTTTTAGTAGTGGCACTTGAAGATGTTTCCTTTATTTGGAACAAATTTATGCAATTTCAATAGTTTTAAAAATTTTCAACAAATAATTCGTTGGGCAACAAAGAAAGCTGGAGGTAAAAATTACTTACGTTACGCTCTAATGCTGAAATCTTATTATTATGTTTAACATATTAAATTGTTATGTGGTATTTCATATAGGTTCCACCAGGAATGGTCGAGATTCTATTGGAAAACGTCTTGGTAAAAGATAATTACTTGATTTTGTTTTCTGAATTTTATTAAATTAAGCTTGCCATTTCAAATTTAGGGCTGAAGAAATTTGGTGGAGAGTATGTTATTCCTGGAAATATTATAATTCGTCAGAGAGGAAAGACTTACCATAATGGGAAAAATACTGGTATAGGTCGTGATTATACTGTCTATGCATTAAGCGAAGGTTATGTAACATTCTTCTGGGATCGTAAAAGGAAACACCAGATTGTGTCAGTTGTACCCGAAAATCCTAACCCGATGCCAAGACGTATTGAAGATGTAGCACCTTCGATTGAAACGACAATAATCAATTAACTTATTAAGAAATATAAACATCAGAAAATATTTTAAATTTTGTAGTTAGTTAATCTTTTGGTCCATTATTTTATACATCATATATCCATTCTTGATCGGATATAAACTGAAGCTATTCTTTAGCTTTTGCAAACTGTCCCAGTATCAACATTTTCGTTCATTATCAAACATTTTAGTTTCGTCGTGATTCAATCGGATCAATTTTGTCAGATAACTTTTCTATTGGTTGATATACCTGCTGGAGCAGACTGAAATATCAACGGTTTTTATAAGCTCTAAACCACGATAGTTAACAAAAATATGTTTTGAAGAAATTATGCTGGATTTAATACTAATTAGGTGTTGTACAGTATAATATTACATGTTGGTAAAGTGTTAATTAACATGTAGTACTCGCTGTCTATATCGTCAATCTATATTAATATAAGTTATTCAAATCCTCATGCTGACCAGTATTTACAAAAAGTCTAAAACACATAATTTACATTGTTGATTAGCAAGTATAGGTCACTCCAATTGACAAATGTATATAAATATATAACATATTCATTTCTTAACAATATAAATTTTTGTCTGTTGTGACTGCGTGACCGTTCAACATACCGTCGGTAAGAAAAATGTTATACAAAACATTAATTTATTTAAATTTAAGATTTAAATAATTACAAATTAAAATTAACCGTTGATATTTCAAATGTACGCGATATAAATAATACAAAATGATTTGAGGTAAAGCCAAAAAAAAAATATAAAAATGATAAACTTGTTGATATAATTATTGTATTCCCAATGAATAAGCAATAAATTATTCTATAGCATTCGATTGAGAGTTAACACATCACACATGTCACAGTATACGATACGATCTAATAATACTAAAATTATATACTTTATATCATCACATCATTATATTTTATTTGAAATGTATAAATAAAATGATTTTTGTTGAATTGAATTAATGTAATAATAATAGTTGATCATTTATTCTCTCTAAAATATTGAAATTCTTAAAGAGTTTAAACAACATATGGATATAAATCCTACCAAATATTTTTGATAATATAATATTAATAATAAAATAATTTTTCTTTTGATGAGTGTATGTAGAGGAGCATTGTATCAACACTCAATCGTACATATTCATATAGAATATAATCATTGGTATTATTAATTTATTTCACAGCTAATTAATGTAATACTGATTACATTAATTGAAATGAATAATATTAAAATTGTTGATTATAAAAACAAACGTTTTTATTAATCAAACTGAAATTTTCTCTTTGAAACGCCTCGTCAGAAATTTCAAACTTACTTTCAGAAGAAAAATGATCTCTTCCGTTGAAGCAATCGTTTGCATTATGATAATATAAGGGTTGAGAATAATAATTCATCATTGTTTGTTGTTGAATATAATGCACAAATACATAATATCCACCATCAACAGCAACCTGGTTACCAGAAAAATGGTTCGGCACATATTGTTGCTGTTGCAGTTTTTGTAGGGTAACATTTGATTGATGTGGACAAGTTTGACTGTGATTAAAATCCTGCTTTGGTTTGTGTTTGATCGCTCGTTCTTGTCTTGGCGAATGAAGTGGTACATTGTTATATAACAAGGTATCTTGTGATATGCATCCATATTCCAAAAGATCAAAATCATTGCTTGCACGAATAAAAGTTTTCAGATTGGAACTGATTTCAGCAGTAAACAATAGTGAATCAATCAAACGTGATTGAAAAAAATTAACTGAGTTCAAAGCCGATTGGACTCCAGAATGATTTGATTCGAAGTGAATAAAAGCGAATCCTTTTATACCATTATTGTTCTAAGTGTACAAAAATATGTTATTGCTTCAGATTATTGTTCGCAAATCAAACACGGTAATGTTGCGATCTTACCATTTCTAGTTTGAATCTCTTGAAGCACACGTCGGTGACGTCTCCAACTTCGTTGCAAACAGATCTCAAGTAATCTTCTGACATTTTTGCACCATCAAAACCCTACAGAAACAGAAATTCAATTAACTATCTTAGCAGAATGAAACAAGGATATTATCTCATAACTACAGTACCATACCTCACCGCTAATAGTTAAATCCATTGAACGAAATTTTAGATAAATAGAGCATTCAGGGTTGTGATTGACAACTGAAATAGATGATTTAATGGAATCCGTCATCAAATCAGTCAAGCATTCGTTTCCATTATCAAGTATTGATTCCATTGGAATAGAATTATTCCTAATTGCATAATCTCCCCAATTTAAGCGAATTTTACGATTGCAAATGATAGAGTTGCTCATTTCAAATAAAACTTTTTCAGCAATTGTTACAGTTGAGAAAGTTATGAATCCATAACATAAACATCGATTTTCTTTTTTGGAGCGAAAAATTCTAATTTCGGTTGGGTCATAATTCTTGAATGCTATTTTCAAATCACTTTCCACAGCAAAGAATGATAGATCCCCGATGAAAACAACAGCACTCTCAGTAGTTGACATTTGACTATTTTATTCGAAGCAGACAGCAGCAAAAAATGAAGAATTAGTATAGGTAAAGCTTTCTTTCTTACAGCAGGCAGGTAAAAAGGAAAATTAACTGTTATACAATAAATATATTTCAGTGTATCCAAAAAAAAAGAAAATCGGAATTCGAATCTGTCCCAGTGTTCGTACTTTGTTCGTACTGAATGAATGAATGAATTAATAAAAATTAACGGAGCAAATCAAAAAGGTGCAACTAGACAAGAGGAAAAAGCTAC
>VKHH01006926.1:0-14199 GCA_015144975.1 Epipyxis sp. PR26KG | reverse complement strand
GAATGAATGAATGAATGAATGAATGAATGAATGAATGAATGAATGAATGAATGAATGAATGAATGAATGAATGGATGAATGAATGAATTAATGAGCAAATCAAAACAGTTCGACTAAACAAGAGGAAAAAGCTTAAAAACATAAGAAGGAGTCCTCTTAAGCTAAATTATTAACTGAGCATTGAATGAATGAATGAAAATGGTAGTTAAGCGGTTGATTCTCTCCAAATTCTGGTACGTACGATACGAGCATACGAGCAACACTATATAATAATAATCAATAATAATAAGTTATTATTTATTTGTCCCTGGTACGTTATTACGATACGAAAAGAAGATACGGTGTTATAATATCATTTGAACAAGAATTTTTGTCGATAAATCGAAATATCGAAATGATTAAAAAAGACAATTAGAACTGTATATAAACTGTGAACACGTGAACACAATCTAATTATCTTGTACCTTCTACCCTTCCGCACTTCGACTTTACTAACATTTATTGTAAAAGCAAATAAAAACTGAGATTTATGGACTGCTGTTGAATTTTGAATTAAAAACTCTTTTGTTTTGGAACTATGTCTGTCTCAGTTGGTAAGTTAATAGATTACTAAATCACAATGAAACATATTCTACACTTACATATGAAGAAAGATACTGTAAGAATCCACATTCTTTATGTGTTATTATGTTGTTACAATATTTAGGCAAAAACAGTTTCTTGGCTTTTGCTATGGTTAATCTTCCAACTAAATCAAATGAAGGTTAGTACATTGTTTATATATTTACTGTATATAATGTGCTGTATATACTGTACATATATTAGCAATATATTCGTCGTAACTCAGATTTCCCATTAAGCAACTTACTTGATATTATATTCGATATATTTTAAAGATCGAAGTTGTGCAATATTGGATCATAAAGACTGCGGTTATCCTGGCGAGGTTGCCAGTTTTGGTGTGTTTGATGGACATAATGGGGTAAGTTAATATTCGCTGTTAAATTCTAACGTGGTAATAATATGGGAACTTTTACAAATCTTTATCTATTTCTCTAGTCATTGGCTTCAACTTTCTGCGCTGAGCATTTGCATGAATTATCAATTGCGAAATATTCTAATTTAATCATAAGAACTGATACTATCTTAGAGCAGCGGAAACGAAATAATTTACTCGGTCAACGCCGAGGACATAATCTCAGCATGATTCCAGAATCGATGGATGCGATGGATGTAAGCAACAAGAGTGATCCGAAATCTGATCAATTTTTAGACCCGAAATTGGGTGACTTACCTTTTGAAACTATTGACAAGAACTTGTCCAGTGAAAATAAGCTGGATATGTTACTATGTAAAGCAATCAATGAAAGTGTATTGGAGTGTGACTCATTTATAAGACAATCGAATAACTCCGGTTGTACAATGTCATCTATCTTTTTTCGTGTTGATCATCATTTTGATGGGATGTCTCATGTAAAAGCTATATGCGGTAATATAGGCGACAGTCGATCAGTAATGGTGATGGGCACCTCAAAAAATCGGAATTCACCTGGATCATCTGAAAAAAATGCAACAGTTATACCAGCAACTCAACCAAACAATTCTATTTCATATAGTAAATCAGATTCTTTATTTGACTATGATTCTCACAGTTCTTCTTTGTCTCCAACAACCAAATTTGCATTTCCGTCACCTTTTGCTTCTCAACATTCCAAAGCTTTTTATGAATATGACCAGCCAGCTTTTGGTATAAATTCGTTAAGTGCAATAATTGTGAATAAATCAAATTCTAATTCAAATACTATCGATGCGATCGGTAAAGAAATGGTAAATATTGATCATTATGAAGGTCGCTGGAAAGATATTTTTGATAACAATTTTAGCGTTCATAGTGTTGGTGACAGCACTCATAGTAACAATTTAGATCTTAGTCGGCATAATAGAGTTGTAGGTGCATCGGAGAGTAGTCAATCCGTGTTTACGCGATCTTCAACAGTAACAACTACAATTGGATCTTCAAAGAAATCTGAACCATCATCTGTTGATTTGGAAATTCTAGTAAAATTATTCCCATTAAGTGAAGATCACAAATTATCTAATCAAACAGAAAAATATCGAATACTAACAAAACAACCACTACATCCAATGTTACTACCATATCCAATAAGAGTGGCATTTGATATTCCAAAGATTCGTCATGAATTTTTATTAAGTCTTACAAGATCAAATAAACCTGAAAAAGCAACAGAAAATCAAAAATATGATCATATTATGGATAATAAACTCTCTTTGACATCAAATGAAAAGCTTGTATTATTAAAAAATATATTACATATTGCGAAACCAAATAAAAGTCAATTACGAGCTCATTCAGCAGATGATTCAGTACTAGGGACTGCTCGTTCATTTGAAAAATCAAATAATAATGAAGCAAGAAGAGGTTCTGGTAGTAATCTAGCAGATGAATTAGATAAAGTTTATCATCCAAAAGAAAATGCAAAAACAAATCAAGAAATTGAATTAAAGACGAATTTTCCCAAACCAGTTTATTTTATATATTGTAGTGATGGTGAATTGCAAATTGATTGGAATTATGATAATAATTTTTTACTCTCGCTAGGATTAGCAAAAGCTTTTTGTGATGATTTATCGATTATTGATGAAACAAAATCACATAATACATTGTATATACATGAATTAAATGAAAAGAAAAAAGAAAATAATGATCATAATTCTGATAAAAATTTAACAATTGAAGATTATAATTCAGAAGAAATTATACCACAGTTATCCACATATTTATCGAATGAAAAGTCGAGTAGTAGTGAATCCTTTCGCTATAATATATTACCATTGACAAGTGATGTTAATTTAGGAAATATTTTATTAAATAATAAAACTGATGTTGAAAATGAGCATCCTAAGCGTATGACAAATAATACTACGAATGATCTTCAACATATTAATTCATTGATAAAAGATTTTGATTCTCAAAAATTATCTGATAAAAATGAGGGTATTGAGAAACGTCAGCTTTATCATGAAGAATCGTTCATTAAGAAAAGAGTTGATCAGTATGGTGATGCTGTTGGGCCATTGGCTTACTTTGGTCGCTATAATTTATCGATTACAATGACTCGTTCAATAGGAGATCGCTTTGGTCCAAGAGGATGCATAGCTCAATGCGATTACTCATCAGTAACTATATCTATGAATCAACATGCTAGGTAATATTAAGTTTTAATTTCTTTTTCAATTGAACAAATATATTTTTTTCTGTACGGTTATATCGAAAAAAATTGCAGTCATTTTTTCATTCAACGGAATTATATGATTAGAAATGCAGTTTTCAAGTTAGAAACGCCTGTACAAAAAAATACAAAAAACTCGATATTTGGTCAATGAGTATGCATGCGTATTTGTCTTGAAATTATTCAATATTATTATATTTATTTATTTATTTTAGGTTTATTATTGCTAGTGATGGCGTATGGGATGTTGTATCAAATGATTCCATTCGTAAATTAGCATTATATTATAAATTCAGAGATCCTAAAGAATTAGCTTTAGCAATCGCATATAAATCCAAACGAAGACGAGAAAATCAACAAATGCGAATGGATGATATAACTGTGATAGTGATTGATGTAAACCCAGAAAATGCTCTTTGGGTTAAAAGTAAGAGTATGACTGATAAGCAATATGGACGTGTTTATAATAAAAGCAATGGAATTGATAAATTTTGGAAAGGTTCTGCTAAAGTTTCTGTGTCAAGATCCTCAACATCAACAGCTATTATTACAAGCCAAAATAATAATAAAATTAATAATAATCATAACAAAATTAGAAGATCAAGTAATGAATTAGATGAGATGGGTGTACGACCAAGAAGTAACAGTGCAACTGATATTGTGAAATATTCAATTAAAACTGAACCTCCTTCAGCTTGTCTAATCAATTAGATACAACCATATGAAATACAGACAATACCTGTCTCAGAATGTATATTTATGTTGTCTTTGATGGGTTAAAATGTTATTATATTATTTAATGTGACGAGTTGTTCAAAATAATACATAGTTTATAAAGTACATTTTGTGTTGACATTTGTTCAATACATTATTCAGTGAGAATTCTAAAGAAGAGTCATAGGTTATTTTAGAACAATTAGAAATATTTTACAGAATTTCTTTTGTCTAATAAATAATATATGATGAATCGGAATTATTGATAAAGAACTTAGATGACTTAAGTTCATTCTTACACACATGCAAATTGTGACTCAGCATTTATTTTTCGAAACGTAGTTAAATTTTTTAATTGAATTAATTTTGATTTGACTGCTGTATTTTTACTGGTTGAATTGGTTATAATTTATCAGATATATTGCTAACAGTGAAAAATCATCAATTTCAATATTATAAGAGAGATTCGTTAACTAAAAACTGTATTATTGTTTATGTGAATTACAATTCAAAAAATATATATTCGTTCTTGTCACTTTTATCAAATGTTTATTTCTTTTTAAAGATCGGGAAGAGTTTATTTCTCAGTTTATGATTTTCCTCTTTGAGGGTCTCTATTTTCCTGTTCATTTCTTCCAGCTTTTCACTCATATTGATTCCAACAGATGAAATTATTTCTCTCAGTGTCAGCTTTTCTTCCACAAGTTTTTCTATTCTTTCAATTAATAGTTTATTTTCCTCCTGCAGCAATGATATCTCAATAACTAATCTTCTCTCTGACAGAGAAGAATCTCGTTGCATACTTATTGCTTTTTTATAGCTTTAATATTTGGAAGCAGTTATCGTATATTCATTCAATAGACAGTTATTTTATGTCAATAGATTAGGTTGTAATTATCTCTCTCCGCAAGTCAAAAAGTGTCGCAACATTACAATATTAAAAAATGTACTGCAATAAAAAAAACTTGTGGAAAGTAGTCCAATAAGTATCACTGTAAGTTTACGGACTAAAATAGTTTTTGTGGGAAGGTGTGTACCAGTAGAAAATAGGTAAATAGGTTTTAGTAGGTAGTAGGTAAAGTAGGTAACCATGTCAATAGCGTACAGAACAATTCATTCAATAAATCAAACATATCATACATTTACTCACTTTATAAAAATTGTGGTTAACATCGCATATAGTATTGTAACTTGCATGGACAGGAACTTTCTTCGTAACTTACTTGCAGTTTAAGAACATAAGTTCTAGTCAACTTTATACAATAGATTTAAAATAAAAATCGAATACTTTAAATGCATCGATAAACAAAAATCGATGAATACTCTTTCAAGCAGCGAGTGGATGCAGGTTATGTTAAAAGTTTATTGTGATGTTTCCGGGCTTATTATTAACAAAATTTTACCGTCGTGCAACAACGAAACGGCTCATTCCAGAATTCCCAATTTAAAACGGTATTTTTGATCGTAATATAATGCCTTATTTCTTGTACAGTACAATTGATAAAATGATAGTCAGAATTATCACTGTATCGTTAATCGTTATACTCTAAACAATAATATGATATATTATAGATGATAGAACATAGAACGATAAAACCATATTTAGCTGTTAGCTGTCAATAGTGATAAAAGTCGTAATTAACACTATCAAGATTATTTGCTATAGTTAAATAAGTAGTAGCAAAAAAGTAGTGAAATGCTGCAAGCAATCGATGATCTCTCTTCATTGGGTGCAGACCATGAGAGTGAAGTTAATACTGTCTCAATGCAGTCAGTTGAAATGCCACAAGCTGAACAACAAGAACGAATGTCACAAGCAGGTGATATTGATGATGATGATGTTGCGGCCGATCGAAAGTTATACTTTGAAGCAAATCAATTAATTGTTGATGGATTTAAATGCCCAGATGAATTTATTCAAATACTTACTCCGATGGAGTTTGAAGAGTTAGTTGGTCTCTTTGTTGCTTTTGATGCAAATAAAAGTGGTAGCATTGATAAACACGAAGCAAAGAAGATACTTCATCATTTAGGTATTTATATTTGATACTAACTTAGCAGTATTCATAATAAATTTGCTATATTTTCTCAAGTCTATGTCATACACATTTATTAATTCATTTTATAAATTGGAATTATTATTTCATAACTATTTCCATGATTATTTCATTAATCAATTGACTTATATATCATCCAATATTTGTTAATATATTAACTCCGATCATCACATTTGAATTATACCCTTAAATCACGTGTTATTTTTTCATGACTCTTTTATCACTTCTATTTTAATGATAATTCAATGAATTAAAGGTATGGATGCAAGCATAGAAAGAGCAGAAGCTCTCTTATCAATCATTGATAATGATGGGGATAACGAGGTTAATTTCGATGAATTTTGTAAGTTTATTGTGATGATCAAGCGAGGTGATGAAAGGTTGATGGAATTTAATAGTTTGATTGATAAAATAAATACCACACCACTTGGAGAATTGGAGCGACAAGCGAAGATGAGGGATCTAGTTATTGCGATACAAATTGTTGATGTTCGTCCAGCATCATTAACTAATCCTACTGTATATGTGGCAGAGGTACAGTAAATGACTATATTAAAATTATGATTATTATCTCAAGATAATGATTGTAATATTAAACTGCACTTGCATTAGGTCACATTATCTGGTATGTGGTACCGCATTGATAATGGTGTGATTGAATCGACTTATGCAGATAGGAAGTTTCAAGGGTTAGGAAATACGACACGTGAGGCAAAGTATGCAGCAGCATCTGCGGCTACCGTTAACTTGGGTGATATGATGCCAGGTACTTATATAATTGAATTTATTTGACTAGTTTCCAACTATTATATTATGTATTATGTATTATTTGATGTCAGCCCTCAATTATTGTTAAATAAATAATAATGTTAAAAAATAATGTCATTTACATTTTAATATAGATTATTAGTTAATTATCATACTTTTTATAATTGAATTATCATATATATTGAATAGGTGTAAAATATGCTGCTGGGATTATACCGGATGAGTGGTTAGAATGGGTTAATGAAAATCTATTGCGTGGTGTTGATACAGGCACTATTGTAATCATTTTAGCAACAAAAGGGTTTCATCCATACAGAAATATTAAGTTAATGCATCGATTAATCGCTTGGAATAGCTTAGATTTATTATATAAGCAACATCCAGAATTAGATGCATTCAATAATATTGTTAATAAAACCAATTATATTCATGAAAGAATATTTAAATGGGTGAATGAAATCGCAATGAAAGGAATTGATGGTGAAATTATTTTAGAATTATTATTAGATCGTGCAATTGACCTCAATAAAACTCATTTAAACTTTGCACAAAAATTGAAAAATAATGAATTAGGTTGTTTAACAGACAATCAAATCATTGGGAAAATGAATGCAGAACTCTTAGATTTTTGGTATGCTTGTAAGAAAGGATATGATGATATTGTGGAATTATATTGCAAATGTAAAATGCCATTAAATGAAGAGAAATTAGATCGTTATACTGGTGAAAGACATTATCCTTTAACTCTTGCTGCTCGTGGAGGGCATGTGAAAGTTGTTGAGATATTATTAGAATATGATGCGAAAGTGAATTTTTTTGATCGTCGTGGTAGAACACCAACTCATTATGCAGCCAGTAATGGTCATTACAAAGCATGTGATATATTAATAAAACACGGTGGGAAAATGTTTGCAGGTGATATTCAAGGGAACACACCAATGCATTTAGCAGTTATTGGAAATCATTTTGAAACAGTTGATTTTCTTGCTAATAAAGGGTTAGAAGTGACTCGATTAATCACATCTGACAAAATTAGACCACGTAAAAATACAACGTTTGATATGATAGTTGAAGAAATATTTCAAGAAATGCCGAAATTAAAATTATTAGAGTCTGATTCAGTCAGGTACTTCTTCCTTGAACACATTGTATGTTGTAAATCTTATATTATTATCTAATGAGAAGATGTATTTTATGTCATGAGAAATTGTATGATAAATTATAATTATTATGAAACCAATTTCTTCATTTAAGGAAGCTATTTAATTTATAAGTGTGTTTTTACCTACGCCGAAACTAAAAAAATCATTCCTGATTAGACCATCTACTGATGATGATCACGAATTATTGTCAGATTTTCCTCAAAATATTATTTTAATTATATCATAATTTAAATAATGATATTGTTATTCATATTTTCAATGTACGCAATAACAATTTCTTTTAATCAAACTAATTAAATTATAAAATGTATGTATCATAATTTGTTTTCTCTTCTTTATAAATAATGGATGTATTATATCATAATTTTAATAATAATCAATGTATTATTATTCGTAAACAATATCTTTCAATGAAACTGCTTAATTTATATTATTATTATCATTATTATTATTATTATTATTATTATTATTATTATTTGTGTTCAAGATTTGAAAAGAGTTGGTTGAATGATGCTGCAGAAATGTTTTTGAAAGCAATGGATGCAGATGTAAATCATATGTTAGGTCATAGCAGCGAAGAAATCATGAATGATGTATTGCAGCGATTCGATCCTAGACCAGAAATGGGCATCTATGTTACCTCACTAATATCAGCTAATCAAGATTTCATCCCAATTATTCCTAGTCCAGTTGATTTAGGAATACTATTAAAGCATGTGTTCAGACAAGCGGCTGTAGATAGCATGAATTCTTGGAAACGCACCCCACTACACATAGCATGTTATCTAAATGTTATAAATAGTCATGAAAAAATTATTTTAAGACTTATGAATTTTCATGGAAGTAATGTGTATCTGAAAGATATGCATGGTCGTCGTCCAATCGATTTGTTAATGCAAGATAAAAATGTACTTAATCAACCAAGTGCTACTGAAGCAAGAGAATCAGTTATATTATTGAAACGATCGAACATGTTAGATGATATTTATGATGATTTCTATCATGAAGAAAGAGTTAAAATCGAACAAAACCGTCGTGAAATATTACAAGAATGTATAGATCGAGATGAAATGCTTACTCAACGACTATGGGAAACACTTCGTTCAGGTTCTATACTAATCAGAAAATATAAATATTGGGAATGGTATGAAGATCCTGATATCCTCAACACATTTTACACGAAAGCACCTAAAAATCGATTAGCTGGTGATGAATTCGATAATTATACATGGACCTTACCGTATGAACCAAAGGATGTATATGCTATGATTCATCGGTTTAATAGCTTGTCACATTTGGTACATATTAATTCAACATTTCTCAGAAAATGCAAAGGAAATAATTGGGATATGTTAGTATGTAATAAAACAAGAATTAATTATTATTATAATCCACATCAAGAAAGAATTTCATTCATTACTCCATCAGAATTAGAATGGAATATAATATTAGAAACAAGTAAAAGAGTTGATCGGCTTGGATATGGAAATGAATGGGAATTATTTAATGATGAAAATGGTAATTAATAAGTATAAATAATCACTTTAAGTTATATTTATTAGCATAAAAAGTTTTGTTTTAAAAATGATTATTTTTTCCCTTTATTATCGTTACGAATCTGAATGGATATTGTTTTATTGATATGATATGCAAATAAGCAATTAATAAATCCTATCAAACTTAATTGTCTCTATGATCATAGCATAAGCTCTTCATGGAATTATAGATAATTTATTTTGTATTTTGTAAAAACATATTTTTATTAAATAATTTTTTATAGGAAATGAATTTTACCGTAATACAATAACTAAAAAGTGTGATTGGAATAAGCCTTTAGATGCTGTAACTCCTACACCTTTGGAGCTGCTGTGTACAGGATATCAAGTAAGTGAATTTTAGCATAATCATTATAATTATTATTGTTATAATAATTGTTATTATTTTATGATAATGTAATATAATCTAACAAATTAATTGTCAAATAAATGTTTTCATTGCAAATAATAATATTCATTCATGCTTTCATGCAAGAAAAAAACAGTAACTTAATTCGGAAATGTGTTCTATTAGCTACCTCAACAATTATTGACAAAAAATAATTTAAAAAAATGTTTTATAATAATCATAATAATTTCCCAAAATAACTATTATTTAATTGATTAATTAATTATTAATATTATATTTATTTTGAACTAATTTTTAATTTTTTAATATTAAAATTCTATTTTTTAATACTTTTTTTAATTTAGTTTCATAATCGAATGATGGAACAAAAATGGTTTACTTGTGAGCAATGTAATCGAGGTTGGAAAACCAGTGCAGAAGGTGCTAATCGACTAATGAAGATATGTGAACCATGTGTTGCTAGATGTCATGCAGGACATAAAGGAATTCGATTCATGAGAAATGGACCTGCTATTTGTATTTGTACTGCAATCTGTCAAGTAATTGGTAGTGAATGTCAAGCATGTCAAATGAGTGACATTCAAAGAAAAATACAAAATGATGCAATAAATCAACGATTTGAATTTAAGCGTGAAAGAAGACATAATAAGTTATACCCACCTGTATTCTGTAGTATTCCAAGATATCATCAGAATGGATCAGTAAAGGTGCAAAGTGGTTGGATGATCTGTAGAAAGGTGCCATTAGAGGATGTTGGCATTGACTCAATCTCTGATAGTGATGATGAGAAATCATCTAGTGAAGATGAATATGATGATAAAAGTTATCATAAAAATAAAAGTATTTCAAGTCATTCTTCTATGATGGAAAAGAAGAAAAGCATTGAAAATAATGATAATAATAGTCAAATCGATGATGAAAGAAATGATAATTATTCTCAATCATATGATGAAGAGAAGAGTTTGATTAGCAATGACTCGAAAAACACAAAAAGAAGTTATAATAGTAATAAACATAATAATAATAATAATAATAATAATAATAATAATTCTCAGTTTGATAATAATAGTTATTCTCATCATGAAAATCAATCCATTATAACCCTTGGTTATGATATTTCTCAAATCAGTAAAACAAATCTTCCGAAAGGTTGGGTTCAAGTGTATGACGTGGAGGAGCCAATGGACCTGCAGAAAGGTGATAAAGTTTTATGTTTACGATACTGTGGAGTACCTAGATTCTATGGAACAATAAAATCAATTGTTAAAAAAGGTTTTTATGAAATCCAATTTGATTCAAAATCATATGATTTAAGAAATGAAGTAATTGCTCGACCATATCTTGAATTATTATCAAGAAAAACATTTTATACAAATCTTGAAACAGGTCAAACATCATGGACACTTGAAGCGATCATAGAGCATTATGATGAATCGACAAGTTTGATAAAAATTTCAGATGATAATAATAACAATAATAATAATAATAATGCTATTGATGGAGTACAACCCACAAACAGTATGATGATGACAGCAAATGATTGGTTCACATTATATAAACGATCAGTAATACGACGAGTATTTCCTAACATTAAATATGAAGAATATTTTTGTAAATATTCCAAATCAATATTTTATGTTAATTCAGAACAACTTGAAATAGAAAAGGTTGTATTAAAATTACAACGTACATTTCGTTCGAAATTTCGATTACCTATACCTTTTCAACCCTGGGTCTCTTCGTCATATACCTTTGATATTCCATTACCGGTGTTCCAAGAGTGTAAAACACGTGCAGGATGGGCTTATTTAAGGCGTAGAAGTGATAATGTTGGTGAATTCCTTGATATTAATGGTGATGAATGGGAAGAATATATGGATAAGAAAACATCTATTTATTTTTATTGGCAAGAAGAAAATAATTTATATCAATGGGATAAACCAGAATTATATAAAAAACAAGTTATTAATTTAGTTGAAATATTATCAGAAGGAGAAGAGGTGATGTTTCGTTTCCCTGGAAGAAGAAATGAAGAAATTGTGATTGTGACAAAAGTTAGATATGATGATGAGACAGGTAAAAAAATAATATAATAATATAATATATATCATATTATATCACGTGTTAATTAATTATACTATTTCTGCACTCAATTTATTCGTTCATTCAATCATTTATATTTGATCATATTATATCTCATCCCCATAATAATTAATTCAAGTAAAACTGAATTGTAATAATATTTATTATAATAGCATGTAACATTTGATCATATCATTTTATTTCTCATCTATATTATCATGTTAAACAATAATGATATTATTTTGTGATTTTAATGGGACAGGTGAAGATATGTACGATTTACAGCATAAATATAATCAAGATTTATCTGTTAAATGGATTGCACGTCATTTTATCAAAAATGTTCCAAAAGAAGGGGATGCTTTATTAATTGCTAATTTAGAAAAGAAATGGAGATCAACAATTAAGAAACAAAGAGAAATTGAAGAACGACGTGCAAAACGTGAAAAAGAATTATTTTTAGCTCAAGAATTAGCTAAATTAGAAGAGATGAATTCAATGGCTTCTAAAATGGGTATAATAAATAATGGTGATGAAAATGCTGTATCTCAACAATCAAGAATAACACGTGGAAGAATGCAAAGAATTAAAATTGAGCATCAGGAAATTGTGGATGAAATCGATCGTTCAGAAGGTCAGGCGAGACGTGCATTAGTCTTGCAAACAGTTAAAGAAATGCAAGTTTCGTCTAATTATACGATGAGTAGATCTGATGTATTAAGCGCAAGTAAATCATTAGATTTAAAAATTCAAATTGAAAATAAAGTAAGAAAAAGAAATGAAGCATTTCTTGCTATGGAAGCTCAACGGGTTTTTATAAGGAATCGAGATAAGTTTGTTGAAAGAGAATTAGAAAGTAAAGAAACAGCTATGACATCACCTCGATCATTGCGAAGAAGAAGTGTACTGAGATTAGCTCAAATGGCAATGAAGAGGCAATCAGATGGATTTATGGTATGTGAGTGGGGGTGTGGGGATTGGATTAAGCAAGGTAAGTCTCTCTTACATCTTCTATGTAACAGATAATTTTATTACAATAAAGATAATTAATAAGAATAATAGTAATTCACCATTATTATATTTATTTAATTCTTAATAATAATTATAATAATTATAATAATATAATAATAATAATAATAATAATAATAATAACAATAATAATAATAATAATAATAATAATAAAATTGTAGGTCATGACCAAGCTGATCATCAATTAAGAAGATGTACGAAACGAATAATGGGTTGTACGCTAGGCTGTCCTCTGAAGCATACAGAAGAGTATTGGCTGGCACCATATAATCCACCTAAACCCATAGCAGAAGAAAAACCATTAATTGCTGGTAGTTATGATAATGAAGAAATAAAAAAATCATTTTTGAAATCGAATAGTAGTAATCTCCAATCCCCTACAAATAATCAACAGAATAATACTGGTCGTGAGTTAGTGAATCTAGCATCGAATGATAATTTCATTGATGATATTCCTAATGCTGATATGCTAACTTTGAATACAATAACAAATCAACAACATCATGAAACACAAGAATGTGTCAAGAGATTAGTTATGTGTCCTCTACAATGCTTAGAATGGGTTTGTTTCGAAGTATTAAATGAACATATGACTGCATTATGTACAAAACGACCTGCTGAGCCTTTGTTTTGTAGATTAGGATGTGATTGTCAATTTGGTGGTTTAGTTGAAACGGCAATTCTTGCTGAGGATGAGCGATTAGAGCATGAAACAGAACAATGTGATTATAGAATTGTTCGATGTAATTGGACTTTTGAAGATGGAAAAGCATGTGCTGCTCAGTTAAGAGCTATTGATCGAAAAGAACATCGTGATTATCATTTATTACTGCAAGGAGTACATACATATACTGTAGCTGGAACTTATTTATTTAAAGTACCACCTAAAGTTACTCGTTTGAAAGTGCAATTGTGGGGTGCTGGAGGAGGTACTGCACAATAAAAACAAATGATTATATTACTATTTATTATTTTTATTATTATTATTATTATTCTTTTTAATCTATGCCAGCAAAAAACATTTTTTTTAATTCAAGCTGCTTAATTTCTAAAATTTTATTATTATTATTATTATTTATTATTATTATTTATTATTATTATTATTATTATTATTATTTATTATTATAATTATTATTTATTATTATTTATTATAATTATTATTTATTATTATTATTATTATTATTATTATTATTATTATTATTATTATTATTATTATTATTATTATTATTA
>VKHH01006925.1:0-14202 GCA_015144975.1 Epipyxis sp. PR26KG | reverse complement strand
TGCCTGCTGAGACTTTTTCCGCGACAAACGGGAAGCTCAACAAGTTCGACATGGAAAGTTCGACGCTCGCGCGCTCGCACGGTTCAATCTCTTCGGTGTTTAAGGCCACGACCACAGGGACCAGCACATCGATCCATTGGGTTACGAAACGCATTGTTTGGCCTTCATGCCCAGCCTTGGTACCCCATCGCCCACGGTCGATCGCAGCCTTTACCCCGCCGCAACGGGCATGGCCCATCACAAGGATCGTCTTGACCCCAAGCGCTTGAACGGCAAACTCAATCGCCGCAGAGGTTCCGTGTAGGCCTTCGCCTTGCTCAAAGGGCGGCACAAGGGCGGCCACATTGCGCACGACAAACAACTCACCCGGCGACACGTCAAAGATTTGACCGGGATCGGCACGAGAGTCCGAGCATGCAATCACCAACAAGCGCGGGGCTTGGCCATCGGCCAATTGTTCATAGAGTTCGCGCTGGTGTGGCCAAGCATCCCGGCGAAAACGGCTATAGCCTTCTAATAATCGATCCATCAGAAACCTATAGCCGCACCTGTCTGGGGATGGGAAGACTTAATTGGCGCGTGTCACATGAAGGACAGCGCCTTCAACCCCTGTCACCACCAAAACACTGCCGCTGGTCGGTTCGGCCCCGTCATAGGTTTTCGCCGCCCATTCCGTGTCGCCTAAACGAACCCGACCCATGCCGCTAACAAAGTCATCAACCGCAATCGAAGTTTGCCCAATATGACGCTGAAGCGGGGAGTTTAGGGTAGGATCTTCGGATGGCGTCGTATCTGGTTTGAAAAACCGGCGCCCCGCAACAGTCGTTGCCAATGCAAACAAGGCAAAGGCAACCATTTGCAACGGCAGACTTGCTTCAGGGAAGATCGCGGCAAGTGCGGCCGTTAGGGCTGCCGCTGTCGCAATCCATAACAAATAAGCCGTACCGGTCAGCAATTCAGCGGCCAAAAGCGCCGCCCCAATGCCAAGCCAAGTCCACGCGCCAAAGCCTGCCCAATTACTGATAAGTTCATCCATGGTCTTAGCCCTTCGTGGTTGGAACAGCGGTGCGGCCTTGGCCCTGGCCTTGACCCTGAGTTGCCGTGCCGGACATGGTCAATTGACGCACGCCTTCGATCGCTGAGGCAATCGCGCTCAATTCGGTTGGCACGATCACCGTGCGCTGTTGGGGCGATGAGGCCAGCTTACCAAAAGCCTCTACATAGGATTGGCCGAGGAAGTAATTGAGGGCATTGACGTCGCCGGCCGAGATTGCGTCCGATACCATGCGCGTTGCGTTGGCTTCAGCCTCTGCTGCCCGTTCACGGCCTTCTGCGTCCCGGAAAGCGGATTCCTTGCGGCCTTCTGCTTCCAGAATAACCGCTTGCTTATGACCTTCGGCACGTAGAATGGCTGCCGCCTTTTCGCCTTCGGCAGACGTGATTTCCGCCCGACGCTCCCGCTCTGCCTTCATTTGCTTGGCCATCGCTTCATTGAGGTCCGAAGGAGGCGACAAGTCTTTAATCTCAATCCGCACGACTTTGACGCCCCACGGATTGGTGGCCGCATCAATCGTCTGCAACAGCTTGGCGTTGATGGTGTCTCGCTGGGACAAAACTTCGTCCAATTCCATTGAGCCGATGACGGTGCGCAAATTGGTTAGCGATAGATTGGTGATCGCCAAGCGCAAATCCTCGACCTCGTAAGCGGCCTTGGCGGCGTCAAACACTTGAGTGAATACCACAGCGTCGCAACGCACCATCACGTTGTCACGCGTGATAACTTCTTGGCGCGGGACGTCTAAGACGCTTTCCATCATGGAAATCTTACGGCCGATTTGGTCCATAACCGGGGTAATGAAGTGAATGCCTGGATGTAGGGTCCGCAAATAGCGACCAAATCGCTCCAACGTGTACTGGCGACCTTGAGGAACGATTTTGACAAATGTGGTAACAAAAATGACCGCCATAACAACCAAAACGGCGGAGAACCAAAAAAATTCCATGAATTACCCTCCTAATAAGGGCCAATGAAGTGCTGACCAAACAGCGGTACGAAACATGGTACCAAGCCTACCCTAAATCATTGCCCGCGAGGAATATGTGTATTGCCAAACCAGATTGAAAGGGCCCGCTCGTTTTCCTGTGGATAAAATGGTGGATAAATTTGTGGATAGTCCGGATACCGCTGATTCTATGCGTGAATCTCAATTTCTCGCCATCCAAAAAACTTCTTGTCAAAATAAAAATCAGGCGTAGTCTTGGTTTCACGGAAGCAAGAGCGGGAGTAGAAAGTTAGCAAGGCGACAAAAGAAGAAAACGCCTTTCAATAGGTGGGGTCAACATAGTCTAATTCTAACGAATACTTCTGAAGGCGAAGCGAAAGCTATACCTAGCACTTGGGTCCGTCGCACTCAACTTGTTGAGAGCAGGCCGCACGGGGAAACCGGTGCGGCCTTTGTGCATTTGGGGGCGAATGAGCCTGCCTTGCGCAAGCCATTACTTTGGCTTTGCTAGCCAAGGTGTGATGTTCGCTTCAGCTGGCGAAGGAAGTTTTGATCGCGCTGAGGAAGGCTTGAACCGTTGGTGACGGCGCTTGGGCGGCGTGGGTCACCGCACTGATTGCAAAGAATGCTTCACCAGGAAAGGGGAGGGTACGACACGCTCCTTTCGCGACCAAGGGTGCTGCAACTGAAGCTGGTAACATGGTGACAATATCAGACCGCATGGCCAATTCGAGGCAGGCACTTTGATTCAAGATCCGGTATTTTGGAAACCCTTGCTGCCGCAATAATTCGCGTTGTTCAAACGGCAGGGCGTTTTGAAACCTATTATCAAACCCGGCGATGGCCCAATCAAAGGCCAAAATAGCCTGGAGGGAGCCATCCGTTTCTTCAATAGGATGGCCGGGCCGAAACACGACTTGATAGGGCTCTGAAGTCAGTCTTTGGAGTTTAAGTTCGCTTCGGTTCTTCAGGCTTTCAATGGTTGTCGAATGAAACAATAAAAGATGCGCCTGTCTGCGGAGCAGTCTCTCACTGGCAAGGTCCGGTGGCATGGTTTCGATTTGCACGGCCACTTGGGGATGGGTTTTGCGAAACTCCAACAGGGCTCCATGCATCAGCGTATCGATAACGGCCGGACCGCATATGAGGTTGAGTTGTAACTCCCCAGCGATCGCGTCGGCTCGGACCTTTTCGGAGTGCGCCAAAAGATCAGAGGCTGTGAGAGCCAATCTTCGGCCAGCCTCGGTTGGAATGATTGATCGGGTCGTACGATCAAACAGGCGGACATCCCATTTTGCTTCTAGGGTTTGGATACTTTTGGTCAGCGCGGAGTGTGTGATCAGCAACTCCTCCGCCGCGCGGGAGAAGCTACCCAAACGATAGACCGCTTCGAACCTCTGGATCAGGACAAGATCAATAGACATGTTCCAAGATATACATAATATAGGATTATTATTCAATTGTAGGCGTTAAAGAGTTCACCTAACCTCCCGGGCAAACGCGAAAAGCGAGCTAGAAGCGGCACTAGGGGGAAACGAATGACGACAACCGAGTTCATTCACGGAAATATCGGCCTTTATTCGGCGATCTTCTTTTTCACGCTTCTTGGCGTCGAATTGATTGCCATCAAGCTGTTTCGCGCAAAGGGCAAAATGCCTGCCAAAGACGCCTCTTTGGGTGTTTTGACAGGTGTCCTGAGTGACCCGGTCAACGCGATGTCGGCTTTTATTACGCTGGGCATCCTATCTTTGGCTCAACCGTTTCAGTTTTACTCAATACCGATAAACCCGTTGACGTTTCTGGTGTGCTTCATCCTCGATGATTTGCGCTTTTATTGCCATCACCGGGTTGCGCATCGCTGCCGCTGGGTTTGGGCCATGCATGTCGTCCATCATTCCAGTCAAGAGTATAATCTTGCTGTCGCCCTCAGACAGGGCTGGACCAAGCATTTCACGGGCACCATGCTGTTCAAAGTACCGTTGGTTTTGATTGGTTTTGACCCGGTGATGGTGACCTTCTGCGGCGTTTTGAATGCTACCTACCAATTCATGTTGCATACCGAGACTGTCCATAAGCTACCGCGCTGGTTTGAAGCCGTCTTCAACACGCCGTCGCACCATCGGGTGCATCATGCGACCAATCCGCAATATTTAGACGCTAATTATGCCGGGACCCTGATCATTTGGGACCGGCTCTTTGGAACCTTTGTTGCAGAAGACGAGGCGGACCGACCTGTTTATGGCCTTGTCAAAAACCTGAACACCTTCAACTTGTTCACGATCCTGACGCATGAATATATTGGCATAGCCAAGGATGTCAGCCAACGAGGGCTAAGCCTGTTTCAGCGCTTTTGTTACATCTTTGCGCCGCCGGGCTGGAGCCATGACGGATCGCGTCTGTCTACCGCGGACATCAAAAGAGCAGCCGGTATTGGTGCAAAGTCTGTCGATCCTGTTTCCGCCGAGACCAAAGCCCAATGATGCCGCTTCATTATGCACTTACCGACGGCTTGGTCTTTGTCGCTGCTGCTTGGGGGGCTTGGCACCTGATCAGGGCCGGTAAACCTATTGGGGCGCTTGGTGTGGCCTTGTTTGGGCTCGCCGCGGCCATAGGCACCGTGCGGGTCACCAGTGGGCTGATCGAGCCTCTCGCCGGGGCGCACCGGTCTGCCTCACAGTTTGGCGGGCTGCTGGGGTTGCTGCTGCTCCTATGGCAGGTTTTTGAGACCACCGTCGGCCCTGTTCGCTCAGTTTATGGCGCAGTTATTTGTATAAGCGCTTTAGGGCTGGCGATTATTCTACCTGCCGTTGGCGCACCCATTTACATCCTTGCCCTAATAGGTGGGATCGCCCTTTTTGGTTTGGACCGCCTAGGCGGGAAGCCAAATATGGGTGCGGCCTTGGGCTTTGGCTTGATGCTGCCAAACGTCTTGTTTTTGCGCCAATCAAAGTTTCTAGGCCCAGACTTAAGCTGGCATCTCTTCCACATCGTCATCGCCTTGTGGCTGGTGCTGACGGTGCTGGCTCTCACGCCAAAGCAGGCGGCTAAACCGGCCAATACAGCATCCACCGCGTAAGATTGCGGAGGAAAGTAGTTAGGCGCTTTGATGCCTAAGAATCGTTCAGTCTGACCGCAGATGCTGCAAAAGCCTGTCGATGAATGACTGAGACGCGAACAAACCGGTGGACGTACCGGGCGTGCGCGGGCAGGAGGGCGTTTCTTGTGCCGCACTCGGATGATACCGGCCCAAGCTCATGTGTGACTGCGGGAGAGACGATCCCCCAAAGGACCGCGCCGAAGGAGCAACCGCCCCGGAAACTCTCAGGCAAAAGGACCGCAGCCACGTCAATACGCTGGAGAGTGTTGGGCAAATAGCTCAACCGCCGAAGGAGCAAGCGGTCCCTTGAACAATCAAGGTTCCCCGCGAAAACTCTCAGGTTTTAG
The DNA here is from genome assembly GCA_015144975.1 of Epipyxis sp. PR26KG. Taxonomy (NCBI): domain Eukaryota; class Chrysophyceae; order Chromulinales; family Dinobryaceae; genus Epipyxis; species Epipyxis sp. PR26KG. Next base: position 8,755 of record VKHH01006925.1, on the reverse strand, counting down.
ACAGCTGGGGCGCGCGCCAAAATGGGGGAACCCTGTGGCGTGTCGCGGACCTGTCGGAGCCTTTTAATGTCTGAAGACACTTCATTGAAAACTACACCCCTAACTGGGCTTTGGCAGGGCATGGGTGGCCGTATGGTCCCTTTTGCCGGCTATTTGATGCCCGTGCAGTTTCCAGAAGGGGTGATGAAAGAGCATGTGTGGACGCGCGAAAAGTGCGGCCTGTTTGATGTGTCCCACATGGGTCCAGCGTTTTTGACGCTCAATGATGCCAGCTTGACTGGCGATGCCGCCCATGCGGCCATTGCGGCCTTGGTGGAAACCATTCTGCCGTGCGATGTCGCGGGCCTCGCCCCCGGTCAACTGCGCTATACCACTTTGCCCAATGCCACAGGTGGTGTGCTCGATGATTTGTTTGTCGGTCGCCCCAAGGCCGATATCGATCAAGGCACGCTCTATTTCGTCGTCAACGCAGGCTGCAAAGAACAGGACTTTGCCATTATCGCGGCGGCTTGCGCTGGCAAGGCGACGCTGACCCGGGCCGATGATCGTGCCTTAATCGCTGTCCAAGGGCCCAAAGCGGTGGATGCCATTGGCAATGTTGGCGACGGGCCAAAGCGTTTGGCCTTTATGGAATTTGCGACCGTGACAGGCCCTTATGGCGAAGTTGTCGTATCGCGCTCCGGCTATACGGGCGAAGACGGCTTTGAGGTCTTGATCGCGGCCGACAAGGCTGAAGCCTTTGTCCGCACCTTGTTGGCCACCGCGCATGTGAAGGCGATTGGTCTTGGTGCGCGCGATAGCTTGCGCTTGGAAGCTGGCCTTTGCCTCTATGGCCACGATCTTGATGAAACCACGAGCCCGATTGAAGCAGGCCTTGCTTGGACCATTCAAAAAGTCCGGCGAGAACGCGCGGACTTCCCAGGCGCTGCCCGCATTTTGAAAGAGCTTGCTGAGAAGCCCGCCCGCAAGCGGGTTGGCCTCTTGCCCAAGGATAAAGCACCGGCGCGGGAAGGTGCTGAAATCCGTAATCTCGCTGGCGAGAAGGTCGGCATCGTGACCTCGGGCGGCTACGGCCCCAGTGTCGGTGGGCCAATTGCTATGGGCTATGTTGACTTGGCCTTTGCTGCCGTCGGCACCGAATTAGATTTGATCGTCCGCGATCAACCCCGCCGCTGGGTCGTCGCGCCCTTGCCCTTTGTTCCTCATAATTACCACCGGAAAGGCTGAAACATGACCACCAAATATACCAAAGACCACGAATGGGTATCTGTTGCAGGCGATATCGCCACCTGTGGCATCACCGCCTATGCCGCCGAACAATTGGGCGATGTCGTGTTCGTGGAATTGCCAAACGTTGGCCGCATTGTGTCGCAAGGCGATGAAGTGGCCGTGGTAGAAAGCGTGAAGGCCGCATCTGACGTTTATGCACCTGTTTCGGGCGAAGTTGTTGACGTCAATGAAGCCTTGGCTGAGGCACCAGAAGGCGTCAATGAGGCGGCAGAGACCACGGGCTGGTTCACGAAGCTGAAGTTGACTGACCCCGCAGAGCTTGATGCCCTAATGGATCGCACGGCTTACGACGCCTATCTGGCAGGTCTTTAAGTCTTATGTATGTGCCGGTTCACAATCAGGTGGACAACCCAGAGGAAGCGTGGGCTTTTGTGAAAGCCCATCCTTTTGCGGTTCTGTGCGTCAACGGCCCAGAAGGGCCGATGATCGCGCATGTGCCCTTGGTTGTTCGTTATGATGAAGCGGCCGATACCTTCGAACTTATTGGCCATGTTGCGCGCGCCAATCCCTTCCATGAAGCTGTTCCCGCTGTTGGTGGACCTTGTGTTGCTGTCTTCCGGGGTGCCGATGCTTACGTAAGCCCTTCGCTTTATCCGTCGAAGCAGATTCACGGCAAAGTGGTGCCAACATGGGCCTATTTGGCGGCAGAGGCGCGCGGGCATTTACATGTCGAAACCGATCCGCGCGCAATGCGGGCCTATCTAGAGCCTGCAACAAATGAGATGGAAGCGACTGGAACTAAACCTTGGACCGTTGACGATGCGCCCGCCGATTATATCTCCAGCCTAGAGCGCGGGATTGTCGGCCTAAAGATCCGAGTGACCGCGTTGATTGCCAAACGCAAGATCAACCAAGGTAAGCCACAGGCAGATTTCCAATCCGTGCAGGAGGCATTTGCTGCCTCCGCGCATACCTCCCACCAGCTACTTTCCCTTGAAATGCAAAAAGAAAGTCAGAAAACCTGATGCGATATTTGCCTCTTACCCCTTCAGATCGTGAGCAAATGCTCGCCAAAGTTGGCGTTGCTTCGATCGAAGATTTGTTCCTCGATGTTCCTGAAGTTGCGCGCTTGGATGGTCCAATCCATGACTTGCCATTTGCGCAAGGCGAGTTGGCGGTTGAACGCCACATGCAGCGCCTGTCAAACGCCAGTATGGCAGCGGGCAGTGTGCCGTTTTTCTGTGGGGCAGGGGCTTATCGCCATGCGGTGCCAGCCAGTGTTGATCATTTGATCCAGCGCTCGGAATTTCTGACTACCTATACCCCCTATCAGCCAGAAATGGCGCAAGGCACGGTGCAGACTTTGTTCGAATTCCAAAGCCAAGTGGCAGGCTTGCTAGCTTGTGATGTGGCCAATGCATCGATGTATGATGGCTCTACCGCTTGTGCGGAAGCGGTCGTGATGGCGGCCCGCGTCACCAAGCGCACCAAAGTGGTCTTCTCGGGCGGCTTGCATCCCCATTATCGCCGCGCCGCCCGCACCTTGGCCAAGCATTCTGGCCTCGAGATTGCCGGCCTGCCAATCGCGATCAATGACGAGGCAGCCGTTTTGGCAGCGGTAGATCAAAATACCGCCTGTGTCGTGGTTCAGTGCCCGAATGTGTTTGGCACGCTGACCGATTTCACCGAGCTCGCCAAAGCGGTGCAAGCCAAGGGCGCGTTGCTGATCGCGGTCTTTACCGAAGCGGTTGCTTTTGGTCTCGTAACGCCTCCGGGGGAAATGGGGGCTGATATTGTGGCCGGTGAAGGCCAGTCGATTGGCAATAGCTTGAATTTCGGCGGTCCTTACGTCGGCCTGTTTGCTACCAAGGACAAATATGTCCGCCAAATGCCCGGGCGCTTGGCTGGTGAGACGGTGGATGCCGATGGCACACGTGGCTTCGTATTGACATTGTCGACACGCGAGCAACACATTCGCCGCGACAAAGCGACCAGCAATATCTGCACTAATTCAGGGCTTTGTGCCTTGGCCTTCACAATCCATATGACCCTATTGGGCGACAAGGGTCTCAAGCATTTGGCGCAATTGAACCACGAGGCGGCCTGCGAAACGGCTGACGCCGTTTCCGCGATTGATGGCGTTGAATTGTTGAGCGAGAGCTTCTTCAATGAATTCGCGGTGCGCTTGCCCGGCGATGCCGCCAAAGCGGTTGAGGCGATGGCCGCGCAAGATGTGTTGGGTGGCGTACCCTATTCGCGTCTGCGCCAAGAGCCTGGCTTTGAGAATGTGCTGTTGATTGCAGCAACAGAAACCACGACGGCTGAGGATATCGCATCCCTCGCTGATACCCTTAAGAAGGTGATTTGATCATGGCTATGAATAATGTTGGCCGCCCCACCGCAGCCGTCGCCAATGATGCGGCAGCTCCAACCACCTTTTCCGGCGCACGTGGGTTGTTACAGCCAACCTCTCTGATCTTCGAAACAGGCTCAATCGATCGTACAGGCGTTGACCTGCCACCTGTTAAGGGCGTGAAGTCGCGTCTGGGCGGTTTGGCGCGCACCACCACCACCGGCAATCCGGGCCTATCAGAGCCAGAGGCTGTGCGCCATTATGTGCGCTTGAGCCAGCGCAATTATGCCATTGATCTGGGCATGTTCCCTCTGGGCTCCTGCACTATGAAGCATAATGCCCGTTTGAACGAGAAAATGGCGCGCTTGCCGGGCTTTGCAGATGTCCACCCACTACAGCCCGTCTCGACCGTACAAGGTGCGTTGAGCGTGATGGACCAGTTGTCGCATTGGTTGATCACCCTGACGGGCATGAAGGCCGTCGCCTTGTCGCCAAAGGCAGGGGCGCATGGTGAGTTGTGCGGCATGTTGGCGATCCGCGCCGCCCTCGATGCGCAAGGCCAAGCCCACCGCCGTCGGGTGCTGGTGCCAGAAAGCGCGCATGGCACCAATCCTGCGACCGCCGTGCAGTGCGGCTTTATCGTGGATGAAATCAAGGCGGCTCCCGATGGCCGCGTCGACCTCAGCGACCTCAAAACCAAACTCGGTGATGACGTTGCTGGCATCATGCTGACCAATCCGAATACGTGTGGTTTGTTTGAGCGCGATATCCGTGAGATTGCCGATTTGATCCACGCAGCTGGGGGCTATTTCTATTGCGATGGCGCGAACTTTAACGCCATTGCAGGCCGGGTACGTCCAGGCGATTTGGGCGTCGATGCGATGCACATCAATCTGCACAAGACCTTTTCCACCCCGCATGGTGGCGGGGGGCCGGGTTCTGGCCCAACGGTGTTGTCCGACGCATTGGCACCTTTTGCGCCTGTGCCTTATGTGGTCACCCGCGCAGATGGCACCTTGGATCTGGTCGAGCATGAAGGTGATAGCGAGGGCGAGCCATTTGGCCGGATGGTGGCTTTCCACGGTCAGATGGGCATGTATACCCGCGCTTTGACCTATATGTTGAGCCATGGTGCGGATGGCATCAAGCAAGCTTCAGAAGATGCCGTGCTAAACGCCAATTACGTTCAGGCTTGCTTGAAAGAGCATATGAGCCCAGCCTTTGATGGCGTATGTATGCACGAGGCTTTGTTTGACGATTCCTGGCTCGAGGGCACTGGCGTAACCACGCTTGATTTTGCCAAAGCCATGATCGATGAAGGTTATCACCCAATGACCATGTACTTCCCGCTGGTGGTGCATGGGGCCATGCTGATTGAGCCGACGGAAAGTGAAAGCAAGGCGAGCTTGGATGCATTTGTTGCATCTATGACGGGTCTAGCCAAAGCAGCAAAGTCTGGCGATACGGCCCGCTTTACGGGTGCCCCATTCCATGCACCTGTGAAACGTCTGGATGAGACGCGTGCGGCCAGAAAGCCTGTGCTTAAGTGGAGCCCACCCGTAGAAGCTAACAAGATCGCGGCGGAATAAGCTAATCGCTTTTGCTGGCGGCCTTTGAAAAAGGGCCGTCAGCCGCCTGCCGTTCGCTTGCCACGTGCTCGGGCAACTAATCGTTGGATCGGTCTATCAAAGCCAATGTGCAGGATCCACGCGGCAATAATCGCGGCTGCGAGTGCTGCGACCAGCAAGATCAGATTATCCAGTGGGCCCGGGCTAGAGAAAGGCGCTGCTAGGCGGCCGAAAGCAGCAAACACTGGCACATGGATCAAATAAAGCGCGTAGGACCAATCACCCAAAGACTTAGACCATCTAGCGCTTTCATAGCCGGCTTGTTCAAGGCCCACACAGCCCCACACCAATAGCGTCGCTGGAATACCAAAGTAGAATAACCGCGGCCATTCTTGTCCGAACATCGCAGGGGCATTCTCACGCAGGGCCAGCGCACTGATCAACATCCAAAAAGCGCCAACCTGCACCAACAAACGTGGTGATGGGAAAATCCGCCGCTGGGCCACTAGGCCGACGACAGCACCGAGGATGAACTCAAGGGTCAAGGGGTGGCGGATCAGCGCTACAAACGGGTTCTCAGGGGTCGGCAGGACGCTGGCAGCAGCCACAGTCACGATGGCCCAAATCGCCAATGCTGCGGGGAACCAACGCACAGGCAGCAGCAGCATAAATCCGAATACGAGATAGAACCAAAGCTCGTGGATTAATGTCCAGCCCACTGCATGGAGGGGAAGCTCCTTGTCAGGAACCAGCAAATACGATTTCCAGAGTTCCGGGCTCGATTCATGGCTAGCATAGACCCAGTCGGGCTTGACCATCCAAACGGCCACCAGAGCCGATAGAACCAGCCACCAAAGCGGGTAAATGCGAGCGAGACGGGCAAACCAAAAGCTTGGAAGCGATGCGGCTTTGCCTTGGTCTGCGCGGGTGACCCAAACCATGACAAAGCCGGAAATGACAAAGAACAGATCAACCCCGCCAAAGCCTGCCAGCGCCCAACTGCCCAATAAGGGTGTGCCGCCGAAGCGGCTTTCCACCGAATGCAAATGCGCAATCGCGACCATTAAGGCCGCGACTCCACGCAAGGTTTGAATGGTAGTTAAGGAGGCGAGTAAGGGCGCTGGAGGTGTCACCAAGTCCGCCCCTTGAAACTTGTTCAGCCGAACTTGCTCTCTACAGCGGCAATGCCATTGGCAACCAGCTTTTCGCCGGCCTTGCCCTTAACGCTGGCGATCAAGACATGTTCCGCCACGGCCATCGCAGCAGTGGAGGCAGCTGCGCGGACGTCAGAAATTGCTGCTTGTTCAGCCCTACGGATACGCTCTTCCGCTTGCTTGCTCCGGGCAGCAATTGAACGCTCCAATTGCGCTTCGGCTTCAGCCTTCACGCGTACCGCATCTTCTTCTGCTTTCGCGATGATGGCGGCCGCATCGGCAACAGCCTTGGCGTGCTGGGCTTCATAAGATGCCCACAAAGCTTCAGCCTCTTGGCGCAAGCGCTTAGCTTCGTCCAACTCTTTTGAAATCTTGGCCGATTGATCATCCAATGCCTTGGTCAACATGCCAGGAACTTTGAGATAGATCATGCCACCGATAAAGGTGGTAAAGCCTAGGGCGGCGACGAGGGTCGCGTCAAATCCAAGTGCCATTATGCTGCCCCTGCGACGGATTTAACTGCAGTGTCGAGTGCTTTGGCCGTTGGCTTGATCCCGGAAACCCGTTCCACGATCGCACCGGCCAATTCGCCGACTGTTTCGTTTATGCTGACCAAAGCCGCTTCGCGGGAAGCCGAGATCTTCTCTTCGGCCTTAGCAATCTTGGTATTGGCCTTTTTGGTGGCAGCAGCCTCAGCTTTCGCTGCGGCTGCTTCATGGGCATGGCGGGCTTCTTCAACCGTCTTCCGAGCTTGCGCACGGGCTTCGGCTTGGGCCTTCTCAGCTTCTTGGCGCGCTGATTGTGCTGCAGCGGTTTGTTCCGCAGCAGCTTTCAGATCACCTTCAATGGCGTTTTTACGATCAGCCAAAGTCTTGGCAAAGCGTGGGATAACCACCGCTGCCAACACGATATAGAGCGCGCCAAAGGCAAGCCAGAACCAAAAGATCTGCGAAGAAAACAGACTGGGGTCAAACGGTGGGAAGCCACCGCTTGCATGCTCGCCTGCTTTACCCGCAGCATCGACTGCGTGAGATTCGCCAGCCATATTCAAACCACTCCGGGTCTTTGATGAAAGACCAGATTAGAAATCTGGATCAGACCACGAACAACAACAAAATCGCGATCAGCAGCGAGAAGATGCCGAGCGCTTCGGTCACGGCGAACCCGAAGATCAGGTTACCGAACTGGCCTTGAGCGGCCGAAGGATTGCGCATTGCGCCTTCCAAGAAGCTGCCGAAGATGTTGCCCACGCCGATAGCGGCGCCCAACATGCCCAAGCAAGCAAGGCCTGCACCAATGTACTTTGCGGCTTCTGCGTCCATGATGAATTCTCCTGAGGGATTAAGGGACGATAAGAAAGGGGTTACTTAGTGATCGGCTGCGTGCAGCGCGTCATTGAGGTAGATACAGGTCAACATGGTGAACACATAGGCCTGCAGGAATGCAACGAGGGTTTCCAGTGCATAGAGGGCAACCGTCATAACGAAGGGCAAAATAGCCCCGACGGCACCCACGGCTCCGGTTTCGGCCATCATGGGCACGAAACCAGCAAACACTTTAACCAGAATGTGACCGGCGAGGATGTTTGCCCAGAGACGAACGGCATGTGACAGAGGACGCGAGAAGAAGGAAATAATCTCGATCGGGGTCACAATAATATAAAGCGGCCAAGGTATGCCCGATGGCACAAACAGCTTGAGGAAGCCCAAGCCATTTTTAGCAAAGCCAACGATGATCACGGTGAAGAACACCAGAAGAGCCATCATCGCAGTCACGATGATTTGGCTGGTTGGCGTGAAATTGTAGGCAAACAAGCCAACCATATTCACCGTGAAGATGAACAGGAACAAGCTCAAAACCAGTGGGAAGAACTTCTTGACGCCGTCTGAACCAGCTGAGCTGTAGAGCATGTTGTAGACGAAACTATAAGCGGTTTCGCCCAAGGTCTGCATCCGGCCAGGAACCAAAGCGGCCTTGGCAGAGCTTGCCAGCATGAAAGCTGCAGGCAGTGCGGCACCCAAGACAAGGAACAGGCTCGCGTTCGTGAACGACACATCATAGCCGGCCAACTCCATGGGGATCATGGGGGCTATCTGGAACTGGTGCATCGGATCGCTGGCCACGCCGCTTGTCTCCTGCTTCACGCGTCTTCGTCTAAGTCGTCCTTCAAGCCGGATGCTTGGGGATCGACAGGGTGGGCCTGCGTCATCTGACGCGACGCCCGAATTAAATTCACCGTGCCGGTCACGAAGCCGAGCGCCAAACCGACCAAAAGGCCCCATGGCTGCATCGTCAAAATGACATCAACACCATATCCTAAAAGACCACCGACTAGAATTGCCGAAGCAAACTCCGAAGCCAGACGCAGCCCTAGGGACATGCCCGCCCAAGATCGCGATCCACGCAGCAGTGGATTGGCTGCTCAACACACCATCAAGGACCTCCGTCAA
>VKHH01006924.1:0-14214 GCA_015144975.1 Epipyxis sp. PR26KG | reverse complement strand
GGGGGGGCGGGGGGGGGGGGGGGGTGTCGAGGGGGCGAACCGATCGACCATCACTTGATACACCACCGGGCCAATGCGCCAATCGGCTTCACGCGCGGCCAGCTTGGGCGCGAGTGCCAGATCATGGGGATTTGCAAACGAGATGGGTTCAGACACGTTCGGACGTTCCTTTTGTTGCAACGGGCGGGGTGTTTCAGCAAAAGCTAAGGTGCTCATAAGCAGAACACTCGCCGCACAGGCACCCGTGCGCAGGATCGTTTTCCAGCGATTCTTCAGCATCTAGCACTCCACCAAGATTCTTGTTGTTTTCCTACATACTGCCGGACACTGTCTGAAATGCAAGGGTGTGTGATGCGGCTCGACCCTTGCCACAAATAGGCTTAGAGCAGAAGTTAGCTTTATCTGTTTGTGAAGAATTAAAGAAACTTGGCTTTAAATTCAGATGGATTGGGCCATTAAGCAGGTATGTAGGTCGCAAAACGCAAGAGGCTTAGAATGACCCCACGGGGACTGTCACGATGAACCGGCGCTGGATGATTTTGGGCGGCACAGGCCTTGGCGTTGCGGCTGGCTGGGGCATTTGGTCTTGGTTTTCGCGCAACAGGGGCCGAGACGCCAATCCGCCCGCGCCTGAACCAGCCCCTGCCCAGCCGACGCCTGCACCGACGCCAGCTCCAGCCAATCCAGAGGTAACCACAGCGGGCCCTCCTAAGTCTTCCATCCGGGAAGGCTTGATCAAAGACCCCGCCGTGCGCGAAAGCCCCGAAGCAGCTGTTGCGCGGGGAACCGGCCTTGTTTGGCGCAAGCCGCAATTGGCTGAAGTGGTGACGCCAGATAAATGGTTGGCGGTCCGCCCGTTAAGTGAGCCAGGCTTTGCCGCCCGTGCTGGCAGTGGCGTTGACATTACCGATGCCGTTTTTCGAGCTGTGGTTGGCGAACGAGAGCTTGCCTCTGGCCCCGTCGTCTTTGCCATTCGCGGCGCAGTATCAGACCGCCCAAGCAATCCTTACGCCTCAGGCCATCGTCTAACCATCGTTGCACCCGACCATTTGAATTTCTGCTGCACGATTGGCGTTTGGGATCCAGAAACCAAGCAATTATCCACCTATGCAGCCTCAACCGTGCCAAACCGCACAGCCATTGTCTCGTCGGCTTTAGGGGTGCAAGCCGCCAATATGTTGCTGCCGGGCGTATTTAATTACGTGCCTGGCTCGCACTCCAATTATAAGAAATACGGCTTTCCCTTCTCGATCATCGGTGCGCTTCGCCAGAACGGTCCGAGCGGTGGGGCGGGCTCGCTAAAGGTGCTGCGCGCCACCACGCCTCAAGGCATGCAAGGGGCCAGTGTTTCCACCACCACCGACGACAATATCCATTGCGCGGAGACCCCCCTACTCGAGCCTTATGACCGCTTTTCTTCCGAAGGCTGTTTGGTGGTGGCTGGGCGCTATACACCTCAAGAAGGCCATACCGGGCCTTGGGCGCGCTTCTTGAAAGATGCGAAGTTTAAAGGCCGCTCGAAAGTCACGGTCATTTTAGCCAATAGCACGCAACTGCCAGTCGTATGATCGGCTTACCTTAACAGAGTGACCTAAGTGGGCTATGACGCGCGCCATGAACATCGCCCACGCCCTTTTTGCCCTGTTTCGAATTATCAGCCCGGCACGCCGCTGACTTCGACTCCGCGTGCCGGGAAGACATCGCCACAAAATCAAGTCATGACACGCCTGCCGTGAGACCACGCAGCGCGCTTAGCTAAAGACCGGACCGATGACCACAGAACCACGCGACTATCGCCCCACCATCTTCTTGCCCGACACCCCTTTCCCAATGCGCGCAGGCCTGCCGCAGAAGGAGCCTCAATTTGTCGCGAAATGGCAGGCAGAAGACCTCTATGGTCGCCAGCGTAAAGCCAGCGCAGGGCGCACGCGCTTTGTCTTTCATGACGGCCCGCCCTATGCGAACGGCAACTCCCACATCGGGCATTCGCTGAACAACAGCTTGAAGGATTTTGTCTGCCGGTCGCGCCAAGTTTTGGGTTTTGACGCAGACTTTGTACCGGGCTGGGATTGCCACGGTCTGCCGATTGAATGGAAGGTCGAAGAAGAATTCCGCGCCAAGGGCCGTAAGAAGGACGAAGTCCCAGCCGCAGAATTCCGCGCCGCCTGCCGCGTCTATGCACAAAAATGGGTTGAGATCCAAAGCGGTGAGCGCCAGCGCATGGGCTTGATGGCCAATTTCGCCAATCCGTATCGCACGATGGATTATGAGGCGGAAGCCACCATCGCCGAAGAATTCCTGAAAGTCGTCAAGACGGGTCTCGTATTCCGTGGCTCTAAGCCCGTGATGTGGAGCCCGGTGGAGCGCACGTCGCTGGCTGAGGCCGAAGTCGAATATCAAGAAAAGGTCAGCCCGACGATCTGGGTGAAGTTTCCGATCCTGACTGGCCCCGCCAAAGGTGCAAGTCTAATCATCTGGACCACCACGCCTTGGACCATCCCCGGCAACCGCGCCGTCAGCTATTCGCCCGACATCGCCTATGGTGTCTATGAAGTCGAAGCGATGGAAGCCGATCTAGCCTTTGCGCCATGGGCAGCACCGGGCGACCGTCTCGTGGTGGCCGATAAGCTGAAAGATGATGTGTTTGGCGCGGCCAAAATTGCGGCAGCTAAGCGCGTGGCAGACTTTGATCCATCCACGGCTCTGTGTGCCCACCCCTTGCGTGGCCAAAGCTATGACTTTGACGTCCCGCTCCTTGCTGGCGATCATGTGACGGATGAAGCCGGCACGGGCTTTGTGCATACCGCGCCCAGCCACGGCACGGACGACTATCTGGTCTGGATGAAATCTGGCCTGCCCCAAGCCGACATTCCCTTCACCGTGGATGCCGATGGCCGCTACACCAAGGAAGCGCCGGGCTTTGAAGGCTTGGCGGTTCTGGAGCTGGAAGGCAAAAAGGCCGGTAAAGAAGGCCCTGCCAATGGCGCGGTGATCGCGGCTTTGATCGAGGCTGGCGGCTTATTGGCGCGCGGCCGCCTGACCCACCAATATCCCCACTCGTGGCGCTCGAAAGCGCCGTTGATCTATCGCAACACCCCTCAATGGTTCATCGCGATGGATAAGCCCGTTGAGCATTTGGGTGGCAAGACCCTGCGCGATGTGGCTATGGCCGAGATTGCCGCCACCGATTGGGGCAATGAAGCAGGCTCCAACCGCATCACCGCCATGGTGAGCGAGCGGCCAGACTGGTTGATCAGCCGCCAGCGCGCCTGGGGCGTGCCTTTGGTCATGTTCGTGCACAAGGACACCGCTACCATCTTGCAAGATGAAGCCGTGAATGACCGCATCTTGGCGGCCGTACGCAAGGGCGGGGCGGACGCTTGGTTCACCAATGATGCCAAATTCTTCCTCGGCGATGCCTATGATCCTGCCGAGTATGAGAAAGTTGAAGACATTCTCGACGTCTGGTTTGACTCGGGCTGTACCCACGCCTTTGTGACGCGCAAGCGCTATGGCGAAGATACCCAAGCAGACTTGTATCTGGAAGGCTCTGACCAGCATCGCGGCTGGTTCCAATCCTCACTGCTCGAAAGCTGTTCGACGCGCGGCAAAGCGCCTTACAAGGCCGTGCGCACCCACGGCATGATCGTGGACGAGCAAGGCCGTAAAATGTCCAAGAGCTTGGGCAATGGGGTCGAGCTGGAAGATGTGCTGCGCCAGAACGGCATGGAAATCCTGCGCCTGTTGTTTGCTGCTGCCGACTACACCAATGAGCTCGCCCTGGGCAAAACCATTTTGGATCAGGCGAGTGAAACTTATCGCAAGCTGCGCAACACCTTGCGCTATATGCTGGCGAGCTTGAAGGACTTCAGCCCAGACAAAGCCGTCGCCTATGCCGACATGCCCGTACTGGAAAAATGGCTGTTGGGCCGAGCCTATGACGTGGGCCAAGAAGTCCGCGCCGCTTGGATGGATTATGACTTCAAGCGGGCTTTGTCGGCTGTGTCAGACTTTGCCAATCTCGACGTCTCCGCCCTGTATGTCGACGTCCGCAAGGATGCGCTTTATTGCGACGAATTGGACAGCTTGCGCCGCCGCGCCAGCCAAACGGTGCTGGACCTATTGTTTGAGCGCATGCTTCTGTGGCTTGCGCCCATCTTGCCGTTTACCACCGAAGAAGCGTGGGGCACCCGCTTCCCAGAGGCTGAGTCTGTGCATTTGCGGGCGCTACAAGATGATCCGGCGCAGTGGCAAGACACCGCTTTGGCCACCCGCATGGGCCATTTGCGCGATCTTCGTCGGGTCGTGACGGGTGCGTTGGAAGTCCAGCGCCGGGAGAAAACGATTGGCTCTTCGCTTGAAGCCGCCCCCATCGTCTATGTGACCAATGATGCCATTCGTGGTGCGATTGGGCAGGAAGACTTGGCTGAGCTGTGCATCACTTCAGGCCTAGAACTTCGCAATGGCGACGGGCCCGCTGAAGCCTTCCGCTTGGAAGAAGTCGCAGGCGTGGCGGTTGTGTTTGAGCGCGCGCCCGGCGTCAAATGCGCGCGGAGCTGGAAGTTCTTTGATCCCGCAACCGCACTTTCAGGCTTCCCCGATATCACGCCGCGGGATGCGCGCGCCGTGATGGCTTGGGACACAGCTAACCCGGCTTAGGGAATAATCGGTGAGGACAAGCCTTGCGCCTCTGCGCGGGCCGTGGCACGCCCGTGTCTGTGTCTTCACCTACCAACCCTCCCCGTCCCGGCGTCCTTGATTGGAGCTTGTTGGCCACTTTGGTCATCCTATGGGGCTCTGCCTATGCGGGCACCCATATTGGCGTGGAGGTCTTGCCACCAGCAGTTTTGGTGGCCTGCCGTCTGTGCATCGGGGCGTTTGTGTTAGGCCTTGGCTGTATCGCGATGCGAGCACATCTACCCCGCTTGACGGATTATAAGACGTGGGGCGTGCTGACCCTGATTGGCGCAACAGGAACGCTTTTGCCGTTTCTCTTGATTTCAATCGCCCAAAAAACCGTGCCATCGGCTTTGGCCGCGATTTATATTGCTGCAGCCCCACTGACAGTGGCGATCTTGTGCCATTTTCTGGTGCCGAGTGAGCGGCTGAACTTGAAGCGCGCGGTTGGCGTTGGCGTAGGCTTTCTGGGTGTTTGCTTATTGTTTGCTCCAGCTCTGTCAGACCATGGCATGGCGGCAACGCCTGTTGTTTCCCAGCTTCTCTTGCTCGCAGCTGCTGTCCTTTATGGCTCGACCAGTGTGATGGTGCGCATGGTCAATCCAAACCTGCATCCGGTGGCCATGAGCTTTGGTTTTGTATTGGTAGCCGCTTTGTTGTCCTTACCGCTGGCAACCAGCGCTTGGCCAGCAGGCGGGGTACATCTGGAAGCCCGCCATGTCCTCGCGATCTTGGGGCTAGGCGTTTTGTCAACCGGGGTTGCCAACCTTGTCTATGTGCTAACGATCCGCCGCGTAGGCCCCGTCTTTATGTCCAATGTTGGCAATTTGGCACCCTTCTGGTCCATCCTTGTGGGCGCACTGGCCTTTGGTGAGGCCCTGCCCGCGACAACCTTTGCCGCGCTGGCAATCTTGCTGTTCGGCGTGTGGCTGGTTCAGCGCCAAGGCGCGCGTTAAGACGCCTTCGCGCCCATCCGACACTTATCGCTGCAATAGAGCACCTGATCCCAATCGCGCGCCCATTTCTTGCGCCATGAGAAGGGCCTGCCACAAGCTTTGCAGGGCTTATCGGGCAGATTGGATTTCGCGACGACTTTACCCTTGGCGTTTTTCACGGTCCACCATCAAGGTTTGCAGGCGTGGGCGCACCTTCAAGAATTGGCTATAAAGCCAATCCAAAAACGGCAGAATGAGGGGCAATTGCGCCAGATAGCCCAAAGGCTGGAACGGTGTGACTTGTTTCCACATGGCCGCAAAGGCCCTTGCGCCGGATATCAAGGGTCCACCAGTCTCTTGTGCATGAAAGTGGGCCAGCATCTCCGCCCGGGTTAAGGGGCAAGTGCCATCCCCTGTCAGATCAACAAAGTCTATCCGCCCAGCCTTTTGGTCCAACCGCTGGTAGAGCGATATCTCGGCCCGACATAAGGGGCAATCGCCGTCAAACCAAACGGTCAAGCGCGGCTGATCCGTTCCCTTTGGATGCGTTTGGCTCATCTGCTCGCAGCCTCCAACAGAAAACAGCGGCAGCGCTGATACGATGTTGACGCGCTGTCAGGATTTCGCCAAGTTATTGCAACTAGGTCTATTTGGTACCCCCAAGAACAGAGGTCTATCCCGGTGCAGGTGCTGAGAGCCATGAAATCCACTTCCGTTTCCACAGAGAAGGATAGGGCGGACGGCCCCGAAGGCAACCAATCGGGTAAGCGCGAACAAACCAAGCTTGCCAATCGTGCGGCCATCCTCGAAGCCGGCCGTCAGATTTTTGCTGAATTGGGCTATGAAGGGACGACCGTGCGCGACATCATTCGCCGCACCGAGCTTGCCTCTGGCACTTTCTACAATTATTTCAAATCGAAAGAAGAAGTGTTCCACGCCTTGCATGATGATGGCGTTGCACGCTTCAAGCCGCTTTTGCGGGCGGCCCGCCAGAGTGCTGGACAAGACTTCCAAGCCTTCATGATCACGGCCTTTGAGGCCTATTTCAACTTTCTGCTGAACGACCAATCCGTGGACCGGGAAATGGCGGCGATGCCGGATTGGACGCGAGTCCGATTCGATACGCCCGAAAGCCTAGCCTTGTTTGACGAACTGAAGAGCGACATCGTCGCCTTTGCCACCGAGTTTAACCTAGACCAAGTCGACCCTGAACTTCTGACGGCATCTTGCATCGGTATTGCGCAAGAGATTGGCGACCGCCTTTTGCGCGGCAGAATTAAGGACATTGAAGCAGCGGCGCGATTTGCCGCCTATTTTGTGCTGGGTGGATCTCAGCGCGTTCAAAGTGAGATGCAAGCATGAACCTTCAGAAGACCATCATCAATTTGCTGCTGAAACTACCAGACCCAATCCTTGTTTCCATGGCAGGCGGCGCACCCGTCGTGCGCGATGGCAGGACTTTGGATGCCCGTTTTCAGTTCATCGCCCATAGCGTGACAAAACGAGGTGCTCCACCGGAACTGACCAAGGAATTTGCCCGTCAGGGGACAGAGATTTTGACGGTGCTTTTTGGTGGGCCATTGGAACCAGGCGTCAGCTGTCAGGACCGCACGCTAGAGCTTGCAGGACGCACGATCCAGGCACGCAGCTATCGTCCCTCGAACCAAAACCTGCAAGCACCCTTGATGGTGTTCTATCACTTTGGCGGTGGCGTGGTTGGAAGCCTTGAGACCTGCCACGCCTTTTGCTCCATCCTCGCCAAGATAATTGGCTGCCCCGTTTTGTCCGTGGATTATCGCCTAGCGCCAGAGCATCCTTGGCCAGCTGGCCTCGATGACGCCATCGACTCCTTCCTATGGGCGCGCGACCATGCGCAAGAATTTGGTGCCCCTGCTGGGGTTGCTGCGGTCGGTGGCGATTCCATGGGTGGTAATTTCAGCGCAATCCTTGCCCAAGAGATGCAACGGCGTGAACTGCCGCAGCCTTTCCTGCAGCTATTGATTTATCCCGCCACGACGATCCTTGAAACCGAAGGCTCCATGCAATCCTGCGCCGATGCCTATCCGCTGACGTCCGATATCATGGCATGGTTTATGGCTAACTATCTGCCAAATCCAAGTTTGGGTGAAGATTTGCGGGTTTCTCCTGCTTTGGCCCCAAGCTTAGCTGGCCTTGCCCCTGCCATCGTCATTACAGCAGGCCACGACCCCCTGCGAGATCAGGGCCAAGCCTATGCTGAAGCCCTAGAAGCGGCAGAAGTTAAGGTTCATTACCAATGCTATGACAGCCTTGCGCATGGCTTTACCGCCTATACAGGCGGCGTTGCGCAAGCCGATCGTGCCTGTCGCGAGATTGCTGGCGTGGCTGCCCGCGCCTATCGCGCCATGGGTGGCTAAGGGATCATGCGCGCCTTTGTGTGCCATGCCATTAGCGATGATTTGTCTGGGACTGGGCTGGCCGAAATAGCCACGCCTCAGCCCCAAGCAGGCGAAGTTCTGATCAAAGTTAGGGCCGCGAGTGTCAATTTTCCTGATATCTTGATGTGCCAAGGCAAGTATCAGTTCAAGCCAGACCCGCCTTTCACCCCGGGCCTCGATTGTGCTGGCGAGATCGTCGCCTTGGGCGCGGGCGTGACCGATTGGGCGGTGGGCGACGAGATTGTCGGTGGTGCCCGCCTCGGCGGTTTTGCCGATTTTGCCGTGCTATCTGCTTCCGCCATTCAGTTGAAGCCCCCCAATCTAAGTTGGGAAGAGGCTGCAGCCTATCAAGCAGCCTATCTGACGGCCTATGTGGCCTTGGTCCGTCGGGCTAATCTTCAAGCGGGTGAGACGCTTTTGGTGCACGGCGCAGCTGGGGGTGTGGGGCTGGCAGCAGTTCAGTTGGGCCTGCATCTGGGTGCGCGTGTCATTGCCACCTCGGCCTCATCGACGAAGTTACAAGCGCTGCGCGATCTGGGGGTTGAGCATACGCTACTGGTGCAAGATGGCTTCCGCGAGGCGGTGAAAGCCCTTTCGGGCGGCCGTGGGGCCGATGTTGTGTTTGATCCGGTCGGCGGCGATGTGTTTGATGAGAGCGTTCGCTGCATGGCATTTGATGGCCGCCTGTTGGTCATTGGCTTTACCAGTGGCCGTATCCCGACCGTTTCGGTCAATATGCCTCTCATTAAGGGCTTCTCAGTTATGGGCGTGCGAGCGGGTGAGTATGGTCGCCAGTTCCCCGAGCGTGGACGCGAGAATGCAAAAGCGGTCTATGATCTGGTTGCAGATGGTAGTCTCAAACCGCATGTCGGCGCTGTCTTCGCCCTGACCGAGGTGCGTGCAGCGTTTGATCTGATGATTGCACGCCAGCTTGTCGGCAAAGCGGTCATTGTGCCTTAACGGGCTCTAACCCAAGCTAACTTTGGCAATGACTTCCTCAAGCCCACTCACGACTTGGTCGCGCATGCGGGTCTGGAGGTTGGGCGTCTTGAACAGAACGTCGATCGCATTCAAATGCGTCTGGATCACATCAGGCCGCACCGCTTCAGGCGTGTTGGCTCGGTTGAGGTAGCTCCGAAGCAATTGCGCAACGCGGGAGACATGAAAGTCTTGGATCTCGTCTGAAATCGAATGGACTTCGCCAACAGCCCGCACCAAGAGCGGCATGATATCGGTTCGGCCATCCTGCAACGCGTTGACATGTAAGCCGATTCTGGCAACCGCTAAGTTCATGATTGAGCGCATCGACTCAAGCATTTCTTCTTCTGTGGCGACTTCTAACGGATCGTCAAAGCGACGATAAGGCCCTTTAAAAGTAGGCTCCGCGCGTCGACGACGGCAAGGCCCAGAATAGCCTGGATCATCAATGAAGTTACGAGGCCGCTCGATCACTTCGCGCAATCGATCACAAACCGACTTCACCGAAACAGGTTTCAGAATGAATTCATCTACCCCGGAATTGCGCGCAAACTCGATTTGGCTCTTGCGATTATTGGCGGTCACCAAGATGATAGGGGTCACCTTCAGGACAGAATCCTCTGAGGCGCGCACCCGTCGGGTCAGTTCAATGCCATCAATATTCGGCATCATCCAGTCGGTGATTAAGATATCAGGTCGAACAGAATCAAAGGCGTCGAGTCCATCTTCCCCATCGACCGCCACCGAAACGCTGCGCACGCCAAGATTGCGCAATATCTCAGTCAGCAAAACGCGAAAAAATGGCTGATCGTCGACCACAAGGATCGACAACAAGGACAAATCTAGCTGTTGTGGTGTCCTCTGTTTGAGCGGCACGCGTGAAATTCCCCATATTCACTGACCAATCTACTCAGTTTGGAGTTAAGATCGCCTTACCAAGGACGCGAGCTTCTACACTTGTTACTGCCAGAAACCCACCTAGGGTCGATCAGCTGATTTGGTCATGTCTGCAACAGCGTCGCGCTTTACCCGCGCAATCGCGTCGATCACGGCTTGGCCATAGATCGGACCAAGGATGGTTGTATGGCTGGCAGCCTCAATATTGATCGACGATCCTCTTTTGGACAGGCGCGCCGGGCGGGCTTGGGCCTCTTTCCAAGCATTTCGACCAGCCGATGCAGGCCCCGCCGTAACGGTTGCAACTGGGATGGCCTCTAAATAGCGATCAGCGGCGATCGCAGCCTCAGCGCCATCGATTGTGGCTGCAATCTCAGCAGCGGACGCACGCATATGGGACGGCGCGCCGAACATGCGCCGCTTCTCCCGCAGGGGTGCACCGCTCAAACCAATTCGATTGGCGTAGAATGGGGCCAAGGGCTTCACAAGGCCAAACTGGGCAAACCCCGCGCCGACGCTGGCTAGCCTCTGATAGCGCTTGATCCAAATCTGGGCCTCAGGGATTGAAATTGCGCTGGGGTCTGCTGCGTCGATCAAAACGAGACCAACTACGTCTTGTGGATTTTGGCTGAGATAGGCGCGCGTCAATAGCCCGGCCATAGAGTGGCCGACCAACACATAAGGGCCCTTCTCGCCCGCAGCATTCAACAAGGCCTTGAGTTCGCTAGCCATTGTGGCAGGGTCACGGGGTGCTTTTGAAGGTTCAGACCAGCCCATACCCGCGCGGTCATAGGAACAAGTCCGCCCTGTCTTGGCCACTTCAGGCTGTAGATAGCCCCAATCAGCGGCTGCGGAGTAGGCACCGGATTCAAAGATAATGGTCGGCTCGCCGGGGCGCGCCTCACCCTCACAGACCAGACGTTGCTTGCGACCTTCAACCTCAATCAGAACCCCGCGAGGTGGGTTTTTCCATCCCCCAGCTGCCATGGCTAATCCCGTCCCTGTCCAAGTCAAAACGCTCGCCAACAAGACGAGTCCAACCCACCGCAATGCTGTTAAGAGCAGTTTCTTCACGACTAATTCAGCCCGCCAACGGCAGTTTTTGCGCCAAAAGCGAGAGCCAGAGGCGGACCCGCTTTTCGTTCACGCCCATATCCCGAATGCCGTATTTGGAGCGCGAAAAGACGCAAATGGAAGCTTTGCCTTCCCCTAAATCGACGGGCATGGCGGTAATCCAATCGGGAAAGCCGACCAAGGCTGTGCGTTGGACCGCCTCAATCTGGCCGTCTCCCTCGCGGATGTCTGACACACGGGACTGGCTACGCGCAATCTCCAGCCAGGCCTCGCGGACTTGGTCGATGCTGGCCTGAAACACGCCAGACTGCAGATCGGGCGTTTGCGCTGCCTGAAAGCCCGAGGGCAGTGCCAAGCATTGATTGGGTTTTGAGATTTTCTTGAAACGGGCAAAGTCGAGCGGGAATTCTTTGATCATACGGGCTTCCTCAAGGGGCCAAAATTCTATCGAAGGGTGGAGTGACTAGAGGCGAATGACAAGGCCTTCTTTCGCCGAAACATCATTATCCAACAGCCGCTTCCACGCCGATTGCGCGGCATCGAACCCCTCGCTCTCCACCACGTCGAGCCAAGCCCGCGATTCATGGGCAAACCGGTTAAACGCGGCATCAACCGCACGGTTAAACTCCGCCCCACCCCAAGCGGCGCTCAATCGGGCCATATGGGTTGGCGCAAAGAAGAATTGTGGCTTGGGGCCTGGCATCGGCGCTGGCGAAGCGTTGCGCTCTGCATCCCAATGTGCGCCACCGACGATGATGGACTGCTTCAATAGGTCGGCCAAATGTGTGTGGACCCCGGCAGTCACCGCCGGGTCGCCTGCGAAATCAACATAGATCGAGCTTTGCAGCGGCAAGTCAGCCAATTGGTCATAGGTCACCACAAGATCATAATAGCCTGTGGCTTCCACAAAGGCCTTGGACCGGGCCGATGTCAGGCCAATCAATTTCACCCCGCCACGACGCTTCAAACAGGCATTCATGGACAGGGCCGTTTTACTCGAGGCGCTGGATGAAATCACATAGTCGCTATCCCAATGCCGCTCGTCCGCAATCCAATCGTCAAGCAAAAAACCTGTCATAAACAAGGGCTTCAGCAAAGCAACGCGGCCTTCGGTTTCTGGGTCTTCTGGCTGCACGACGCTATAATGATTGTAAGCGGCCGCCATTTCTTGGCGATGCGCGGCCCCGTCGCGGAAACCTGCAGCGCTGACTTTAACTGGCTGAACTTTCAGCGTGTTCGCCATCGGGAAATAGCCATACACACGGGTGCCAACGACGACCCCTTCGGTCTTCGACGCGATCACGTCGGCAAAGCCCCATACGGGCACGCGGCCAAAGCTTGCGCTCGAGGCCGGGAAGAAGTTCCAATACTTCATGCCATCGCCAAACATGGCATAGGTCACATTATTTGCCGTTAGGGAGAAGCGCGAAATCGCCAGTAGGGCTTCCCCTTCAGCTATCGTGTCTTGGCCTTGCGCCGTTAGCTGCATGTCGCGAAACGTCTGACGTCCCATTTCCAGCACGAATTGATTGACGCTCATGGCCATATCTCCCTAAAATTCTTATTCGCACACCTTGCACTGACTGGATCAAAAGTGCGAGGCCCCTCGACCATTTCTTAAAGTCCGTCTATCGGCTTGTCATCATGACTTCCGCTTTGCAAATTCTTCGTTTGGACATGGGCCTGCCCTTAGACAGCGGTGCGATCTTTTCGCCGCTGGAAATCGGCTATGAGACTTGGGGCGAATTGAACGCGGATAAGTCCAATGCCGTCCTGATTTGCCATGCTTTGACCGGTGACCAGTTTGTGGCAAGCCCCAATCCAGTGACAGGCCAACCAGCTTGGTGGGCGAATTTGGTCGGCCCCGGTCAGATCATCGATACCAACCGCTATTTTGTAATCTGTTCTAACGTGCTGGGTGGGTGCATGGGAACATCGGGTCCAGCCTCCATTGGACCAGACGGCCAACCCTATGGTCTCTCCTTTCCCGTCATTACGATTGCCGACATGGTGCGTGCGCAAGCGGCCTTGATCGATCATCTAGGAATTCAGCGCTTGTTTGCTGTGATCGGTGGCTCGATGGGCGGCATGCAGGTGCTAGAATGGATCGCAAGCCGGCCAGACCGGGTGGGCGCGGCCATGCCGATTGCCTCTGCTGCCCGACACTCAGCCCAGAATATCGCTTTCCATGAAGTTGGCCGCCAAGCTGTGATGGCAGACCCAGAGTGGCAAGGCGGTGCTTATCAGATCAAAGGCACCAAACCCGTCAAAGGCCTATCGGTCGCGCGCATGGCCGCCCACATCACCTATTTGTCGGATGCCGCTTTGCACCGCAAGTTTGGCCGCCGGCTGCAAGACCGCAATGAAGTCGCGTTTGGCTTTGATGCGGATTTCCAGATTGAAAGCTATTTGCGCTATCAGGGCAGCCGCTTTGTCGATCGCTTTGATGCCAATTCTTACCTCTATATCACCCGTGCTATGGACTATTTCGATCTGGCGGCAGGGTTTAATGGCCGTCTGAGCGACGCCTTCACTGCCTTTAAGGGGCGGGTGTGTGTAGTGTCCTTCTCATCCGACTGGCACTATCCCCCCGCCGATAGCCGCCATATTACCCGCGCAATGATCGGGGCAGGCGTTGAGGTTTCAGCTTTTGAAGTTGAAACTGACAAGGGCCATGATGCGTTCCTGCTGGACGAACCCCAATTCCACGAAGCCATGGCAGGCTTTCTGGCCGCCAGCGCCGCAGATCAGGGTTTGTAATGTCAAACGCCGCCTCGACCCGCGCCGATCATGAGATCATCATCAATGCCGTGCCCCATGGTGCGCGCGTGCTGGACGTTGGCTGTGGCGATGGCGTTTTGCTGCACCGCCTGAAGCAAGAGCGGAACGCCGTCGTGCGCGGCATGGAATTGAGCCAAGCCGGGGTGAATGCCTGTGTGGCAAAGGGGCTTTCAGTGGTGCAAGGCGACGCAGACCTTGACCTTGCCCTTTATCCCGATGATTCCTTTGATATTGTTGTGCTGTCGCGCACCATTCAGGCCACGCGCAAGCCCGAAATGGTCTTAAAGCAAATGCACCGCATCGGGGCCAAGGCGGTCGTTTCGCTGCCCAATTTCGGCTTCTGGCAAGTACGGCTTTCGCTGCTGCTCAATGGCCGTATGCCGGTGACACAAGGCTTACCTGACTCTTGGCATGAGACCGAGAATTTGCATCTCTGCACGCTTTTGGATTTCGAC
>VKHH01006923.1:0-14218 GCA_015144975.1 Epipyxis sp. PR26KG | reverse complement strand
ATTATTATTATTATTATTATTATTATTATTATTATTATTGTTATTATTATTATTATCATTATTATTATTATTATTATAGGGTGAGAATTTAGCGGAATTATGGATTAATTTTTTGATGAATCAAACATCTGAAGACGGAGGAATGGATGGAAATAGTGCGATTAACAAAGCTCAAAAATCAAAAACTATTAATAATATTAATAATATTTCTTCGAATAATACTAGTGCTTCTGTTAATAATAATGATAATATTGTTTGAATTTTGAATTTTTATTTAATTTATTTCTATTTTTGTTTTGTAATTATTATTATTATTATTATGATATGTGTTTTAATATTTTGTTATTATCATAATAAAGTAACTTTTATCCATTCATTAATTTATTAATTTATGTATTATATTTGTTTTATGATAAGAAAATGAACGATTAACTCATAAGTTAAAATATTAGGATTAATTTTATAATAAAGCTTTTATTTCCCTTCTTTCCAAAAACATGATATTCAGACTTTCTTCAATTTTCCCAAGTACATATTCTTATTGAATGATCGTTTTGTGTAGAAAATATAATTTTCAATATAATTTTTTATAATTAAGCAATTAATAAGATAATATTTTATAATTAAAAATGACAAAATAATTTTTTTTTAAATAATTTTTTTTATTATTTTACTAGTATTTGGGGTAAGGTAGCTATGAATATAACATTTATTAGTGTAATTCAACAAATTAAATATATTATATTTTCTTGAGTGACAAAAATCGGACAATATCCCTGGATATTACTAACAATTCCGGTATTGTATATATTTATTTTCGTTTCATTCAATTCATTAAAAGTGTGTTGGCTGAAAGTTAAAACATTGTCTTGTTCATATTCTATAACTCTTAATTGAGTTGAAGATTATGATTATGTAATAAAAGTTTATAAAGCGAAAAGTATGAGTTTGTATGAAGAACAATGAGAGCAAAGGAAGTTTTTTTTAAGAAACAGGTCGTAAGAGACGGTAACTTTAGAAAGTAGGCAGTCTTTATTTTTTTCTGAAAATTGGAAAGAGTCTTCAGACTTTTCTGGGACGGGAGAATTATCAAACCATAGATAAATCTAAACAAGAATTGATAAGGTGTGATAATGTAGATTATTATTGTTAAATTCAAAAACATCCACAAGGATTCCGGTATCCGGTATCCAGCATATAAGTTATAATATTATATATCAGGTATACCATCACAGTAGATTGGATTACAGTTTACATGCAGAATGCATTATAAAGGAGGTATCATTATTTTATCATTTTATTTTTATTACTAACAAATTTGCATTAATAGTGCACTATTCGGATATACAAACATACAATTGTCATAATAAAAATAAGATAATAATGTCGAAGAAACAGAAGACAAAAAGTCAGAAAATATAAAAATAAATCTATTGTATCGTTTAACAGTATTAAAACAAGTGAATTTGTTACAAAAAAAGACTATTATTTTTAAAAGTAACGAATCATATCATGTTTTAACTGATGATTTATGAATGAATGGATGAACAAAAGATCGATGATTTCATTATATTCTAATTATAAACCTCTCATTCATTCATTCATTCATTCATGCAGGAGCAACAAGTTAGTATTACGCATCTGATAGTTGCGATTGTTCTGATTCTCTGATACTACTACTCCTCGACACTAATGATGTTGATTTCGGTCCAATTAATTCATCTTTCATATCATCTTTAATATCACCATCCCAAGAGAATAATGGAGATTCATTCATTTCATCGATTGATGGTGTATTACGTGTGAAACTTTCAAATAATATTAATGATTTTTTCTCACTTAAAAATATCATAAAACATAAGATTCCATTTATATATATTAATAATCTTTCCAATACAAATCTATGTTCTGCTTCTGTGTGATTTATATCACCAATATTTATAATAGTTCTAGGGATCCAGCAAATAATGGATAGTACTGAATAACTTCCTACTGCTTTGAAAAGATTCATGCCAAGTCCAGCATCAGACAAACATGCTCTGTATATAGTTAAGAATAACACAGTGGAGCTAATAATTATTACTAACCATACTAGTGCATAATATAAAATTATACCCCACCCAGTACCACTAGCTGAACACCACCCATTATAAACTTCACCATATTCATCTGATATAAAAGGAATCAGTGATAATATTAATGGAATTCCATATAAAAATGTGAAGATTCTTTTTCTGTTGTATGTAGATACTTTTACATATCCATCTACTAGAACTTGTCTGTATACTAAGACTAAAGTACCAACTATTAACATATTCAATAAGCCACTGAATATATGAAAAAATCCCATCATTTGACAAACTGTACCGTTTAAAGAATAAATATATGGAAGTGATACAATTTCTTGTAATACAAGAGAAAAATTCAGATGAAATACAAGCCTTGTTGAAGAAGATTTTAATCCGCATTGTAATAAAGTTACCATTACAAAGACATTGCCAACGATACCAGCGATTGCAAATATATAAAATACAATAAATTCCGTTGATGTGTAATTCATATTTACCTTAAACTTATAAAATATAAAATAGTATTTAAAGGAATAATAATTTGTGTACAGAATACTGTATATTGTATATTGCTGTTTTTGCTGTTTATACGTTTATACTAATGGTGACAACAAACATAAATTAAATGACGAAGAAAATGATTGAAAGATACTTGATGAGCGATTTATCACGAATTGAATTGTAATAGCAGTAAGGGATTATTGTGTATTATATTACAAGCAAGTTGGTACTATTCCAGTAGTAAAAGTTGTTGTTTTATCATTATTTTTTATTTTTGTTCTGGGAACGACGAACCAGGTCATATCATAACAAAATTCATCATACTTAACAAAAAGTTAGCTCTTTTTTCAGAACCGCACTCATCATATTACAAAAGTTATTTTTCTTGGCACCAATCAAATTTGATAAAATTGTAAAAGGGTACATTTTGCAAAGCCCCCTTTCTAGAACAACAATAGTCAAATTTATCAAATTTACCTGGTGCCCAGAAAAACTTGTGTAATATGATGATTGCGGTTCTGAATAAAGAGCTAACTTTTTGTTAGGTATGATATTTGTGAATGAATAAATGAATAAATGAATTTATTAAAATTCATTTTCATCAATTAATTTATTCATGTATGAATGAATGAAAGATTTTTTACAATAACTCATCGGGTTATTCTAGTTTCCTGCAGTATATACGGCGATTAAACACTTAATTGCATCACCACATTTATTGAAAGTGTATTCTCATCCTTTTTAACGGGTATAATAACTGTTGATTTCGCATTTGTTTTTGCTCACCTACTTATAGGAATTGGATTAACACAAAAATTGCACTACTTGCAACCATTTATTTTTTTCAATATAATACATCCATTCCACAATACTAAATATATTGTGTATTCAAGACTACAGCTACTGATCTGACTGTTCAACCAACATTAATTATTCTGCTAAAATAAGTTAAACGTAACCAACAAATTTATGATATAAAATAAATTAAATAAATCATTTACAGTTTATTGCTGGCAACAAATGAAATATTATTAACTCAAATGATTACAAAAATAACATAAATTAATAACTATGCAGTAAATCATAATATATATGCAGCGAATTTTGCATAATTATTTATATGCCAATTTTAATTTAATTCATTTCTTTCTTATATACAAAAATGTTTTTATATATAATTATATGTCACATACATCATAATCGATATCAAAATTTTAATCTTAATGATCATACATATATATATCATACTATCGTGGAATTTCAAGAAAAGCCAACACTTCATCATAAATTTCTTTTTTTGTCATAAGAATAGGATTGGAAATTAGCGATCGCAACCATTCATCAAACATTCTCATCCGAAAATTTCGCTCATAGTCATCAATTCCAAATAGACTGTGATAAAATGTTGTAATTGGAAATTTTGCTTTTATCACTACTCCACCTTGCAATCTTGTAATTACTCTATAAAATTTGTAAAAACTTGAATATCGAGTTATTACTTGCCATGATGTGAAATTTCCATCAATAGGATCAGTATATGAAACTTTTATAGTATAACCAGTGTAAAAGTCCTTCGGTTTATTTGGGTTTATCATATTTGGAAGCCAAGTCGCTATATAATAGTTATTAAAATAATGTATTAAAGATATAAATATTCCCAAAGTAAATATTATGGGCTATTAACGTTTATAATACATAATAAAATGAGTAGTATTATAAATAAATTGTACATAAAACGCATTATGACATATCTTTATAAACTATTTTATATAAACGCATTTTTAAACAAATACCTATCTTTGTGGAGTATGGTGGTGACCAAATGTTTAAATGACTTCCATACGGGTCAACTGCAACGGAGTCAATCAACCGTATATTCAAAATCTTGATTGCAAAAGGTAATCCTTTTGAAGAAGCATTTTCCAATTCTATATTTGCTACATCTTTCTTAAATCCCATTCGAATCAAACTAAGTTTAAATGAAGGCAATATTACAGTATATACAATACAAATTTTACAGTAATAATTTTAAAGCTTAATAACTTTATGGCATATATTTAAGATTTTGATTTACTATCAAACACAGTACGAAAACAAATCGATGTAAAATGTAAAATACCTTATCAAATCAGGACTTAGCTCATTGATTTTAATAGATGAAATTTTAGAAGTTTGATTACTGCTTAGATATATTGATGGTGTGAAAGATTTAGAGCTCTTTGGTAGGTTGTTTATTAATATATCTGCTGCTGCAAAATTATTATCATACTTTTCATCATCAAATGGATTTGCTGTTGATGTAGCCATGAAATCCCGAATTTTGTTCAAAATTATTTATAAAACTCAAATAATTTCGTTTATCTTATCTTCACTTATTTACTACTCTGTTGATAATTATTTATTGCTTTTTGTAATGCATTTTTACCGTAGTTGTACTATTTATAATTTTCCTTCAAATTAATTTTCGCTCTATAAGATTATAGGATAACTTAAAGTTATATATATTAATAATTATATACCGGTAATAATAAGTTAACTCTTCTCCTTTGACCCCCCCCCCATATACCGGTACCGGTATATGAATGAATGAATGAATTAATAAAAATTAACGGAGCAAATCAAAAAGGTGCAACTAGACAAGAGGAAAAAGCTACAAAACATAACAAGGAGCCCTAAGCCTTGTACCGCTATCAACATAGGAAAAATTTATATGAATTGTTGGTTTATATTATATATAATATATATATATATATATAGTTTATATATATATACTATATATATTAATATATTAAAGCTAAAAGGTTCGAAAAGGAAAACAAATTTTAGAATCTTGTATTTAGTAGTTTGGTATTATTTGCAGATTCAAGATTTGCAGTATCCAAGGGTTAAGACAACAAAAATTAAAAATTAAGTTATTGCTACAAATGTGTTGTAAAATCTAACTCAGCATTTAGCATAAATGTACAGTTGTTGGTTTTCAAAATTGATATTTTGTGTAATATTGCTGTATCACGAATCTCATTCAAAAATAGTTTGTGAGGTTCAATCATTTACGAATCAAACTAATTATTATTTAGTGCTAAAAAATACATACCGGGAAATTTTGAACAAAGAAACAGTCGCTCTTCTCGGTGGATTTGTTTTAATTAATAGCAATAACTTATGTAGCATATATAATACCAGTATTTCAAGTTTATTACTTGATCAGGGATATCAGCCTTCTAAACATGGTCCAATAAATAGAATTGAAAATACTAGAGCTAATCCAGATGCAATTATTGCAACTGAAATGGAGAAATAATCAAAGCATTTATACCTCAAAAATTGCTTCATAATATTTTTAAATTTTGTGAAAGATGCAAAAATCCGGCTGTGTTACCTTGGAAGGGACAACTTATTGCTGTTAGTGAATTTAGTTTAATATCACCAGATCACCTTCAAATATTTTGGGTTAATTCAACAACACATTATAAACTTCATAATTCCACATTATTTGGGGTAACAACTTTCCCTCAAAGTGGTTTTGGTAATATATCTCGTATTGTTGGAACTGATTGTAGAATTACTATTACTAGTGATGAGACAATAATATTAGCTTATTTTCCAAGATTTCAAACACCTCTAAGAATGGCATATGCAGAATTTAAAGTAAATTCTGATGGATATGCAGTATATCAAAATCAATATTATTCAATAATTCCTGATGATGTTACAACACTAAAAGAAAAGAATTGGGCACCATTTATATATAATGATTCTGTTTATATGGTTCAAAATGTCCATCCGTTACATATCGTCGCAATTAACGCAAAAGAAAATGACCATGAACATATATATGCTAAAACAATATCAAAAGATTTATTCTCATTTAAATGGAAATATGGTCCAATGAGAGGTGGATGGAACAAATCCAATATTAATTACAGATTCTCAAAACAAAAGTAATTCATATTATTTAGCATTTTTTCATAGTGTGAAAGATATTGGTTCACGTTTTGAAACTTATTTCATTGGTGCTTATACTTTTACTTCATATCCACCATTTCGAATGTTGAATATTTCAATCGCTCCTATTATAGATGAAATGATGTATACCGGACCATGGTATGAGTTTGCTCGAGTTCGAGTCGATTATGTACCTTATCCTACAGGTTTATATGCTAGTAAAACTGATGATGTATCTCAAACAATTTTACATTTATCATTTGGATTAAATGATATACATGGTTATGTATGTAGTATCAAACTCAACTCATTGCTTGAAAGTATGGTACCAGTCAATGGTGATTATTGAATATTTATTGTTGTTAATTTTTTATATTTATTTATTTAATCAATGATTCGCTTAGCTTATCAACTACAAATTTTGATACATTTGGAATAATTTTTATATTGCTTTATGTGTTTCGAACCGATCTTTAGTGTTTATGAGATTAACTGGACTCACATATTTTTATTATGTAAAAATTATTTTATTTTAGTTCGAATGAAGTGGATATATTACTATTACTATGCTAATACTTCTATTTAAACTAATAAAACATTAATGTTGATTTATTTGCAAATTTCTTACTTCTGAATATAGTTCAGAATCAAATGGTGGTGCTTCTTTTTTACCTAGTTTGATGATATTATTTATGTTAGATATCATAACTTTTAAATGTAAATATATTGGTACGTAAGTGTGTAAAGGTATAAGGTATCGCCATACAAACAACACACCACGTCTTTCACACCTTGTTGCCTCCAATACTTATTTTCAGCCGCCAGCTATACATTTTTTGAGTGTATTTGGTTTTCTTCCTGATTTATGTGATTTTTACGTTAAAAAATCATTAAAAAGGTGAATTATGAATTACGCTAACTTGCTGCTGAAAACGCATTATTATTTTTTAAAGAAGGTAAAAGCTTTTTCTATTTTCCTTCTTTACTGTTAATTATATACCGTATACCGGTATAATATAAAAAACATCTAGTGCCATATTTGAGACCACCCCAAATTTTGTCAAAACCAAATTATCTGGCAAAGAAACGTTAAAAAAATATTTTTGAAAACCAAATATAAGAAGACCACCTAAATATAGTGATTTAAAAAAAAATATGACCCTTAATTTTATCATATTTAAAAGAAAAAATTATAGTGGTGATTGAAACAAACGAGCATAATCGGCCAATTATTCATATGTAAAAGAAGAATTATTTATAATTTTTTGTCTTTTTTTCTGTAAATGAATGAATGAATGAATTAATTAATTAATGAGCAAATCATGTCAATTAAACTAAACAAGAGGAACAAGCTATAGAACATAACAGAGAGCCATCTTAAGCACTACGCTTTCTTCCTCGATCAGAATAAATAAAATTGGATGCAATGCAGTTTTATCATTCATTTATACAAATTTAACGATAAATTCATTCATTCATACAAATTCAGTAAGTTACTAATAATAATAATACCCATTAATTTCCTGACAAAGATAATTAAAAAAATTAAAAGTTAAATAACTTACTGCAAAATAAAATTATATATGTAAGTTTTTAAGTTTTTTAATAAAAAATAAAAAGAAGTCTCGAATTAAAGAATGCTTTACCTTTAAAAATATCTATAAGAAAATCTGTATTAGTTGTAACTGGAAATTATTATTAATGCTCATCAAATCTCCTTTTTTCATTATTGCATACTTGGTGGTTTTCCTTTCTGTTAATAATACAATCACCGACGTCGTCGAACAAAAATACATCAGAATTTTGATAAAATGAAAAATTTAAACAATCGGAATGATATTTCTGTATGGTTAGAACTATTGGGATTCACATCAGGTGCCGAGCTTGGTGTACAACGAGGTATTTTTGCATTGAATAATCTGCAAAGATGGACATCATGTAAAAAGTATATTTTAGTTGATCTTTGGCACCACCAAGATAATTATAAGGACACTGCTAATGTAGATGATAAAGACCAAGAATTACTATTTAAAGAGGCTAAAAATAATTTAAAAGTATTTTCAAACAAAACTGAATTTATACGGAATTTCACAACTAGTGCTGCTTTACTAGTTCCAGACAATTCATTGGATTTTATATATGTTGATGCCAGGCATGATTATTGTGGATGTAAACAGGATATCGAGCAATGGTGGCCAAAGTTGAAGCCTGGTGGAATAATGGCAGGACATGATTACGTTACAGTAGCATTTTTGAGAACTATTATAAAATGGGAAGACTGGAGTATTTGTCAAGATGGCTCGAAGCATGAATATGCAGTAATGGCTGCTGTGGATGAAGTAGCAGCTGCTCTCAATGTCAAAGTATTCACGACTAATGGTGATGGACCATTTGTTAGTTGGTTTTACTCACCAAAACCATACCCACATACAAGCCACAATCACCATTCTAATCACTCTTCACTGAATTTATAATTGTGTTCTAAACGACTCAAGTATATATTGGTTGCATATTTTCTATAAATTAAAAGCAAATTTATGATCAACTTGGCATACTGTTGATATAAACAATAATTTAAAAAAACTTAATTGAGAAGAATTAAAATAAGCACATATTCATTTTGAAAGTGACTGAAATTTAAATGGTTTATTGAATCAATTAATTCTTTTTGTGAATTCATTTTTATAGTGGTTATAAACATGAATAATTTTTTCTCAATATCAAATAACACGAGGTTAAAGTCACATAGAAGGCTCATCATTGATAGTTAATCTAAATAAATTAAATATACAACAATATATCAGTTGATTGAAAAAGGATACATAGAGAAGGAGAGGGAAAAAATAAATCAACAGTTATAGAATAATTTTTGTTTTTATTTATTTTCATAGTAGTTGTATTATCGATTGATTTATTATATATATGGTTGGTTCACAAAGCCCACAAAGGGCTTGATAAGGGTATTAGATTGATGTAGTAATGTTAATTAATATTGAACGAATTCATATTAAGGGTTCATTTTAAATAAAACAAACTGTATATTTCCTCACCATGTGTATAATGAGGTAAGTGTTAAATCCCATCTACAGGTAAACTTCTCTGTCTGAACCAAAATTTCTCCATAAGAACTACACTAATTTTAGTGTGAACAATTAGTTTGGCTGAACCAAACTTAAAATTTTACTAATTTTACCATTGAAGTATTTGTCGATTTTTTGTACTCGATCATTTACACAATCAACTGATTATTTGACTTTTTGCATTGATAATATTAGAGTTCTAAATTATTATTCGTTCATAGAACTAAAATATTTTATCGTTGGTCTGATATATAAATAATTGTTAGTTTATAAATTTTCAAATATTGAAATCAAGTATGAAACCATAATTAGTCATTTTATGAAATTTATTTTATAATATGAAATTATGGAAAAATGCTGATAATTTTATTTAATAATCAGCCAATAATAATAATAATAATTAGGAATATTCGAGAAAATCATCAGTAATGTATGATTAGTCTATGGCAATAATATATGATACATTTATCAATATCTCAGCTAAAGCAACTTTAACAGAAATAAAGTTATCGAGTAAAAAGAGTTTGTCAAATAATATTGTTTGGTTGCTTACTGGGCTTCACCAATAAATATTATAATTCAATTTCATATTTTTATAAAAATCTTAAAAACAGATGATTAAGATACGGTCATTTATGTTACAAAAATACAACAAAAAAATTCCAACTCGTTTACTATTATATATATTTAAAAGATAAACGGTAGTATTATATTAATTACAAACAAAATTTGTAAGATTTCTCATTAGAAAGATATGCTAACAAAATAATTTATTGATAATCATAATTTTTTTCCAATAGTATCATAATATCATAAAAATATAAACAACAAAAAACAGAAAAGACACAATACTAATTATTTTGATTTTGATATTATATTTTATGAATTAGTGAATAGTTTTTCAAATTCTTCCAAATCTTGATTAAATGTTGTATTATTAATTTGTTTCATAAAAAAGTCTTTTGTTATCAATATATTACCTAATAGAATATCAGGATTCATTTTCACTTTTTTCATAAATATAATTGATTGATGATACTTCATCATACCAACAATTCCTGCAAAATGAAATGTTATAATATTACGAAATTTACCATCATTATTTGTTTGTTTGTAATAGACTTGGCAAACAGATGCAAATCGGTATCTGTCCAATCCACATAAACTCATATTTGCTGTAAGTGCTGCTGAGCTAATATAATCCTGATCCGTTTTTCGATCTTTACAGGTTATAATATCCATTTTATGACTCATCATAATTTTAAAATAATTCTGAACTGCTGAAGAATTCTTAATATAAAGTTGACCACTATTAATATCAGTAGCGATTCTAGTACCACTGCAAGTGTCACTATAACCAAAATCTCTTTGATACATCATATCATAATTATTTAAAACTCTTTCACCATTTTTATTGAAAGAGTATATTTCAGGTATCCATGGGTTGCCAAATATTAATACATCCGAATCCATGAAAAATATTTCATTTGTAACCTGTTGATAAGATTATAAAATAGTTATACATACAATTATATAATTAAACAGTTTGATTTAAAAAAGCTGGTTTTGTATGATAAAATATCAGATATAAGCTCAGGGTAAAATACATACCATTTGTTATAATAATAAGAGTAAAAAATATTTTATATAGTATACACTGTACCATCAAAGCTTGTTGCATTACTTCGTGTTTAATATAAATAAACATGCCATAAGATGTGGAACAAACTGCCCCTGAAGACTCTGGTAAATCCCCAAGATCAAGTAGTGCACAATTAGTATGAAAACCATTATTACATTTAGAAAAGCAGCGTTTATCAGTACAAACCACAATGGATTTCTTCATCAAACAATCCCGTAAATCTTTTGACCAAAACTCCATTGATTTCCATTGCAATTCTACATATTTAAATGACTCAAAACTACTCATTGTGATAATTACACCATTATAGGGAAGGTTTATACCACGTTCCTCGCATTGTTTAGTATCATGAACCATTGTATTATAGACTACTTTCTGTACTGATGCAAAATCAAGGCTCGTAGCTTGGGATGATACTCCAAATATTTGCTTCAATATCCAATAACTCAGGAAGTATCTGAAAAGTAAAAATAGTCAATAAGCAGAATTAAATGTAATTCTATGAATAAAAAAGTACAATTGTGTTAATGTGTTATGAATACTGTAGAAAGATCTTTGAATTCGTAAATGTACAGAACACGATACTGCTTACCGTAAATAAAAATTTAATTGCATTATTTAGAATCCAAAGTAATACAAAAAAGAAGAGACAAGAAAAAAATCTAGAGAGCTAATATATTCTTGTATCTTGTTGGGAAAATGTATCTTAATCTTTTAAACCAATTTCCAGACTAGTATTGCAATTTATCTTTATTATCCTTTTCTCTTGAACCAAATAGTAAACAGCAAATAGAATATAAATGACGACATAATAAATCTACCACACTCTAAATTCTGTGAAATTCTATGCCGGAATTCTTGGAGTTCGAAGAAAAAACAATCAATATATACACGACACTTATATAATAAACTTACAGTGTACTGTAGAATGAAGATAACTTGAATTGTTTTGTAAATACGAAAAGATGAAAAGGATATAAAAAGAGAAAGCGGAATTCCAGATTCTTTGTAAAATAAAATAAAACAATATTATTTTTTTGTTCATTGTTTAAGTTTACCAAAAATTCCAGAAAGAAACAACACAGCAAATTTAAAATTTAATACTTTGATATAACATCTTAATCTAGCACATAACACCCAACTAATTATGTAAATTCATTCATTCATTCATTCAACTTTTTTGCTCCGGACCCTTATAATTAAAATCACAGTAGAAATCATATTTCAATTGATTAATGACAAGTACAAGTACACAAGTATAGACTATGGAAGGTGGTTACTTGCCTTGGAAACATCAGAAGAACTCCAATCATATCACTAATATTGAAACATATGGAAACCCTCTTCCCACACCTCCGCATGGAAGTTATTGGCTGAAGAATGAGGATGGATCGTGGATGCTCAAGAAAGAAAATGAAAGTGTAAGTTCTATACTGTTTTTAAATCATAATATTGATAAACGATGACGATGATACTGTATGTTGATATATTGTGTACAATATCATTTGACTATACAATAGTTTCTTCTAACTTATTTAATCAATAAACAGTTTTTTATTTCAATAAATCATATAAAATGTTGTAATACCACATACTGTATATTATAGCAATTTCTTCAACCCAATAACAATGCAAGTATGGATTCGTTAGATGAAACAGATGAATATCATGAAGTCAAAAATCATACAATATTAGAACATGTGATAATGCCAGAGGATACGTTACAAGGAATATGTCTGAAATATCATGCATCGGTGGTTGAAGTTAGAAGATTGAATATGTTTTCAGGCAATACAATATCATTTAAAAAGTCATTATTAATTCCTATTGCACCTGGTATGAAAATAAAATTACAGAAATCATCAAAAGAAGTTATAATACAAAGATTTCAAAATGAAACAAATGAATCAAAACAAAATGCTCTTATTTATTTGGAAGAAAATAATTGGGATTTACAAGTAAGTATTAATAATTGGAAATCTGATGAAAATTGGGAGAAATCTACATTACAACATCCTTCTCATCCTCAAAATGGAATATTTAATGAAATGATGAACAATAATTATGATAATAATTCTCTTCTTATTACTACTAATGATACGAATTTAATTGAACATAATATGGTTATTCCAATTGCAATTGAAGTTGTCGATGAATATGCACCAACATGTGTACAATATGATATTCCTTTACCATTAATAACAAGTATTGCTGATCCTATGTCAAAAATCCCTTTGTTAGGCTAAATAATATTTTAAAAAACTAAAAAATATATCGTTTACCATTCAGTATCTGGCATTGGAATCCATCATATTCGCTAGTTTTTTTATTATTATTTCAGATTTGATAAGCTGTTGTTATTGTTTCATTATAATGACTAATGAATTATCAAATAAACTTTCAAAAGTTTTTCAATACTTAAAAGTTAATTTATGATAATTATTACTTTATTTGATCATAATAATAATACTATTTAAAAAAATTAAAAAAAATATGTTTTTGCTTTTTTCTTCTTAATAATAACTGTTACTGTATATGTATGAAATAAAGAATTTTAATGTCCAAAAAATAATAATAATAATAATAAGCAAACTCAATTAAGAAAATATATGATTGATTAATTAATTATCGTGATTATCATTTGACTCTTCATTATCATCTCTTTTCCTTTTATTCGATGAAATCATTATTACATTATCTGATAATGATAATAATTTATTTTTTTCTTGTTCAGCTTTTTCAAGCATTCTTCTTCTTACTTCTTTTTTCTATAATAATATTATATGTTAATAATTTCAATGAAAAAATATAATAATAAATATTATAAATATCGAAACAAAAAATATTTAAATAGATAATAATAATAATAATTATTATTATTATTATGTTTAGAATGATAATTGCATGTTTTATTTTTTTGTTCAAACTTATCAGCCATAAAATGGAGAAATATCATAATAATGATAATAAAAAATAGTTTG
>VKHH01006922.1:0-14227 GCA_015144975.1 Epipyxis sp. PR26KG | reverse complement strand
CTCGGATTAAGTCACCACTTTTGAATATTTTATGAACTACATGTATACACAGGAACAATAGGTAACCATAACTTTTGTAAAATGAATTATAATTAATAGATATACTACGGCGGGTAAACGGATAGTGATCCCGGAAACGGTGTGTTAAACTTCACCACAGCAAAGAAAACTTTCAAACATAATAATATCAGGGGGGTTAAAGGTGGTGTTAGTGATGAGATCGAGAGGTTGATTGAGAATATGATGATGATGATTTGTTTATTATTACTTACTTTTGAGAAGAGATTAGTTGTGCTTCTTGCTATGTGACAGAGCATGGATGAGCAAACGTCAAAACCTCTTGGAGAATGATTTGAATTCAGTTACCAACTGGACTTTGCTTCTTGATAATATTTGGCTTTATCAATGGAAACAGCGAACTATAATAATGAAATGACAAAAAACATCATGAGGAGATGGAATTTAATTATAATATAAATTTAAACAACATACCTGCTTGTGATCCAATTACTTGATTGATTTGAAATAATAAGAAATTCAATCTGATTGCTTTGGATTTACTTGCAGTAGATAAAGTAACTTGAAACGATCTATTATAATAATGATAAATATTAAAACCATGAAATGGAATTAATTTCTACATTCATTAAAATAAATAGAATACATGTTAACCAAATAATAGTTAGTTGATTGTAGTAGCAACACCAAGCAATTAAATTAAGTTTGTTTTTTGGATTTACTTATTTCCAGATTAATTAACTTGCTGCAACGATCTAATAAAATCACAACCCATCATGAGGAGATGATGGATTACTCAATAAAAAATTCTAATTTGATAGACTGAACGAAAGGCGTTGGCATGCCCCTTTTTTCTACTATATAATTATAATGGAGAGAAGAAGTAAAAACAAAAACACAATCAGATTGGTGGAACGATAAATTTAGATGGATTTATTTTTTATATTTATCTGATTCTAATTATAAATAAATAGTTCCTGATTAAAACACAGTACCTATCAGCCAAGAAGAAGATGAACTTTATTTAAACTTGATTTGTTTTTGATTTACTTTGAGATTAATTTACTTATGAGTTAAATGAAATCACAAAAGATGGATTGATAAGTTCTGTTCTAATGTTCTAATATTGCTAATTTAACTAAATTAAATCACCTGTCGCTTAAGAAAAAGATGGATTTGATTGAGATTTAATCTAAATTTAATGTACTGTTGATTACCTTAGAGATTTACCGTACTGAAGATTGCGGATTGATAAGAATTAAAATTATTTTTATTTAAAGCCACGAATTTTAAATTACCGTTATACGGTTCTCCTATTACAAAACCGGTATATGAGATCGAGAGATTGATTGAGTCAAGATGTCCAGGTAGTAATAAATCGACAAGAAATATACTAAAGAATAATAAAATAAAAATTTAAACCAATTATCGTCCATTTACTTATTGAACATTGTTGTGCTATAATGAAATTTTGTGTATTTCTATTTCCTACATAGTTCATGAAATAAAACTCATTTTGATCATTGATCTATAGGGTGATTACTTATCGTCTATTTACTTATTGAACGTTGGTACCCAAAGTACCCAATAATGAAATTTTGTGTATTTCTAGTTTCTAGTTCTTACATAGTACATAGTTCATGAAATAAAACTCTCTTTGTCATTTTGATCTCTTGATCATTGATCAACAGGGTGATTTTACGTGGAGAAACCGAATTTGAAGTCAAAAATTCTGTTTGTATCACCGAAGATGGTGAAATTCACACTTTGTCGTGCTGTGGTGCTGTGGTCACTTTCCAAAAATTCAACTCATCATGGTGCATGTACCTTCTAAAATTGAGTAATCATTTTCATGCATATTATTTTCCATAGTATAGGAATTGAATTGGTATAGTAAGTTTTCTTATGTGATGCCTGGTTGTTGCGTAATTAATTTTGAAAAGTGGTATATTTTTATATTTACTTATGAATTTTTAATGGAATATGAGTCATAATTATGTTGAATAAGAAGATATACTTAAATGATTTTCTATCCTTTGAAATTTAGATAAAGCTATATTGAAAGTGCTTTGATTGATTTGTTGATTGAATATCGTTCAGAATAAGCATATATATTATCATTTTCTTTCCACCGATTTTTCACCTTTTGAACCCATTTATGAAATGATTATTTCGAAATATCACTGATTGAAATGATGTTTGATATTGTCTAGTATTATATTATGTGTGTAATTCTTTTGGAAATCTAAAAACTTAAAAATGTATTATTGATTTTTCTATTTTCTATTTTTATCACGAGATCTTGCATACAGTATATAGCAATAATTATCATTCAAATGAGATTATAATAGTACAAATGGTCTTTAATTAAGTTATTTTATCCGATTTTGATATAGAAACATAAAAATTTAATATTAATTTCAACAGTTGTGGTTTTTCAACATCATTATTATATTACATCATCACCAACATACAACAATAACCACATAATAATTACATATCGCTACCACCATCATCATTTTAATCACTATTATTCATCATCATTTCAATCAATAATATTATTCCTTTTTCGTCTCGCTGCATATAACTAGCTAGAAATTGTATTGCTTATTGCTTCATATTTTCTTTTTGGTGCGACATCATATTGCATAAATAGCATTATTGCAAAGATGATCGAACGATTGTCTAAATATCTCATCTCCCACAGTTCGCGGAAGGCTAGTTATATCATTATTATCAGTTTCAATTATATGTAATATATCTGCAGCAATTCTCTGTAGCTAGCTGTACCATCACTGTGTTAGTAGTTTTGGATAATATAGTATTAGTTGACGATCTACATCGGTAAGATGATGAACTTGACGCGGTACGCATCAAATTTTTGAGAGGAAGAGTATATGATTATTAGCATTAATTGGTTGTCCATAATGCCATATATTCCATGTTGTTTGAACATTACCTCTTGGAAATCTATAGTCTGGACGAACTTATCTACCCAGAGCTAAGTAAAATATTTGCAGCCTCTTAAATCAATATGATTATCGACATAGTAATGCCGATTTATAGCTTTGCATACAGGATACGGAAATTGTCACTTATTAATTATTTGCAAAAATATCTACAGTTTCGTTCTCTTGCTTCATCATCATTTTCTTCTTCTTCAACAGCCTTACATGCTAGTTTAGCAGATCTGTAATAACATCTAACCAAGCGAATATTTGTTCGATAATATTGGCTGGTAGCGGTAATATAATAATCTCTCCATCTTCATCAATTAAACCATCCAAAGGCTCATCACGGTAAGGAAAGCAATGAATACTTTAAGAGTATTCAACTAATTTCGCTTAGTTCGATCAATCACTCACTTTCCAATAATTGTGATCAGCAGCATTGTTATGATTGTTCATCAATAATCCATTTGATATTTTCCGGAAATTTAAGAATTTATTATTATGTATCCATCCATCCATCCATCCATCAGCAACAACAACAACAACAACAACAACAACAACAACATTTAGATTTTATTATTATAATAAATTTGATTTATTTCTTCTTAAGATTTGATTTTAAATAATAAATAAAATTACATACCATCATGAGGAGGAGATGATGATGTATTATTTAAAACAATTATTCTAATTAATAAATTATTAATTAATTATTTTATTTAATTTAATCGACATATACCTGCTTGTGGATTTAAAAAAATTAGAAATTAATCTGATTTAATTTGGATTTACTTGCAGCAGATTATTTCACATGAAACACGATCTATAATAATGATGAATAAATATTAAACCATTATGAGATAAATTTAATTTCAACAAAATAAATTATTAATATATTCATTAAAATAAATAGATAAGCCAAATAGTTGATTGGAGTAGTTGCAAGCAATTACGTTAAATTTGATTTGGATTTACTTATTTCCAGATTAATTTACTTGCTTATGAGCCGCCAATTACTTGATGCTTATTTTGAAATAAGATATTAAATCTGATTTGTTGCTTTGGACTTACTTGTAGCAGATTAAGTCACACGAAACGATCTACAAAAATGATAAATATATAAATATTAAACCATTGAGATGGAATTAATCTCAACAAAATTATTTCGACATTCATTAAAATAAATAGAATGCATGTTATCCAAATAGTTGATTGTGGGAACAACAAGCAAATTTGATTTGAATTTAATTGTTTTCAGTTTTCAGATTACTTTACTTGCTGATGATGCAATAATTTAATGATCATGATCTAATTTACCAAATGAAATCATAAACCATCACGAGATGGATTCTATTCTAAAATTATTGCTAATTTAACTAAATTAAATAATTAAATCACCTGTCTTTTTTAGATGGATTTGATTGAGAATTAATCTAAGTTGATAGAGAGAATATATATTATTACGATACCTGGGATACCCCCCATTTTTAAAATTTTCTTAGGTGGGAGGTGTAAATAACTGGATAATAACACAAATACACATAACTTTTATTGTTCCAGGTGTTTAATAATAATAACTTAATAAGTTATTTACACCTCCCACCTAAGAAAATTTTAAATCCCATTTTGGGGGGGTATCGTAATATATATTCTCTATCAACTTAGATTAATTCTCAATCAAATCCATCTTCTTTTTAGCCGACAGCCGACAGGTGATTTAATTTAGTTAACATATATACTACTGTTTAGTATATGAGTTCGCTATCGACCAAGTATCCAAAGTTCCTCTCAAATGCTCATCACGTGGGATCGTTGGTCATAACATGGCTACTAAAATACGTGCAAATTATCCTGATCATGGTTGATATTGGTAGAGTTGCAAATGTTTCTGCAAGAAAAGAGAAATATGACCCTCAACAGTTCTTCAAAAATGGCTATGAAACCATTCAAACCATGAAAATCCTGACATATACAATCTTTCTACTTGTAAAGAAATTAATTAAGAGCATTTGAACCACTTGGACTATTTAGACAATCATTATGATTACGTTTGTTTGTGAACGATTAGCTGGAGTATTAGGAACCAATTGACCATGCAAATTATACTCCGAAGCTTCGAAATGGACCACCAACTTATGGTATTTGAGTTATGGTATGGCACTGGATATGCAATGATGTTACAATGTGACTTATATAAGCTGGGCAGTTATGAAGCGTTACTTCACATAATAAATCGTTAAACAATTTGCTAATAATTGTCAACAACTTCTTTGCATTAAATCAACTAAATTTCAACTTATTGTTGAGTATTATATTCATGGAGGATACCTTGTGCAAATATTTTTCTATATCATTATTGTACATTGGCAGCACTATACAACGACTATGGAGGACAAGATATTGACTAATTTATGAATTACTTATGCTTTTTCAGAGTAATATAATGCCATACAAGCGAAGATTTATGGAAATTCAACATTATATTCATTATTATACCTATATATTTTCTATATGTGAGATAAAAAGAAAGAAGTAAAATCGCGAGGAAAGTGGTTTTGGACAATGAAAGAATTTTGCCTCAGAAATCACACATATAACAATTCGGCTATGGTAATGGTAAACCTCTTACTTTAATTAGCTTTGTTAAGTATTTTAATTGTTGATACATGAATGGATAGTAATTCAAAACTCTTGAATTGATGATGAAACTGAAGTTGATGAGAATTATCAACCGGCCACTAAGAAGTGTAGAGAAAAACCTAAATAAAGTGTAGTTGAGAGTACTTGGACAAGTGATATAATGAGCATATTCCACTCGTTTTAAGTCTTTCAAAGGATAACGTGTTAATAATAATTTTTAGATTGATATCATAAGATCAAAATTTGGGGCGTTTGGCACATATTTTTAATTAAATGTAAAGAATAAGAAGTTTATTTGTGTAATCATGCGGAGAGAATTTTTTATTACGATTGGGATGCAGATTTTAATCTATTCTCTGACAAATTAGCTGATACTTGGGTGAAGTAATTGATCCGCAATGGTTTGAACTAATTGAATCTAACTTTAAAGTTGAAAGTTTCTGTTATTATTATTATTATTATTATTTATTATTATTCCACATGATATCATCCCGATTTATTATTTTCTCTGAAAAAAGTCAAGGACGATTATTTATTTATAAAAATATCGATGGAAAAACGAATATGTGAGTTTATATTTTACCATCACCCTTGATGATCATATTCCATATTTTGTAGTTGCAGCTGCTTATCAACAAAAAAGTCTTGTATGATTATTAATGGCTGGTATAGTTATGATTCAGTATTACCGTGCGTATGCAGTGGTATACATAAAAATACTAGCCATTAAATGTAAACTTACCAGCATTATTCGACAAAGAAAGCAAGAAGACTGCCCAGTCCCCTTTCGGCAAATAGCCAACAGCAATAATGTCAATTAATTGGTGATATTCTTTCTTCTTGGGTGAAACAACAGGAACAAGAAATCACTGAAGAAAGTTCATAAACGAACTAATAATTAGTTTGTTAATTTTAAAATAAAAGTAGTAGTAGTAGTAGATTATAAAATAATTCAATATAATATTATTGACGGTAACTTTTATGCAAAACGACATAATGCGTGCCAAATGTTGTCATTCACAACATAATAATCACCTAC
Organism: Epipyxis sp. PR26KG; assembly: GCA_015144975.1. NCBI lineage: Eukaryota > Chrysophyceae > Chromulinales > Dinobryaceae > Epipyxis > Epipyxis sp. PR26KG. Next base: position 7,579 of record VKHH01006922.1, on the reverse strand, counting down.
TACAGCATTGAAGAAGGGAGGTCAATTAAACTTATTAGAATATGCCTTGAATTAAAGTTTGATTGTCACTTGATAAACAATTAAATGCATTCTGTAGTTGATCTTTTTTCATTGGATTTGCGGATGAGTTAGCAGCCAATTGTTTCAAAATGGATTGCATTCTTTGTAAAGTCACTGGATGAGCAAGGTTCATCTTTTCATCATCAATAGATTGACCAGAAGTGGACTCATTAGCCGAAGCTGTTGATAGAATCTCAGCAAATATTCTAAGAATATCACTCAAATTGTTGTCTGTGATGAACAAGTCGTTCTTCTCAACCATGTCACATAATGCCAAATGAGCTGCTTTTGCTTCTTGTTCATCAGCACGTAATGGAAGTTTCTTCATCCACTCACCAGCTAGTTCATTCAAATTAATGTTATTATTTGAACTTTGAATCACTGCTCTAAAAATCGGGTTCGAACAAATAATCCCAATTGCAAATGTAGCGTTTTCAGTAGTTCCTTCATTATCTTCATCACTTGCTTGTGGGTCATTCAACACATTGATGAAGGCTGGTAACACTTGATCAAGCATTGAAGCTATGATAGTTGGGGCGACACTACATGCTTTTGCAACTCCATAAACTGAACTTTGTTTTAGAATCAAATGATCAGAATTGAAATTATTTAATAACACAGGAATTAGAGTGGGGATGTATTTTTGTGAAGAATTTCCACCAAATTCAATCGCATCATCAATCAAACACACAGCTATTGCTTGAAGAGATTGAGGTTGAGATGATTGTAGATATGGGGAAAAGGCAGGTACAATAAGTTGATCAAATAATCCCATAAATGATTCTCCATTTAATTTGAGGAGTTGACCAAGTGAGTCTGCTAAATGAGTCATCAATTCATCCTCTTCATCAACTTCCACTATACCTTCTTGATCTTCAGCATCATAACCTTCATTATTTTGAGTTGATGATAACACTTGATTACGACGAATCAAACTATCATTGCAAAATGATAGCAGTTTTGTGACAAGTTGTTCAGATTGGTTTGTATCCGGTTTGATTACAAAATTTCGACGAGACCCATCAACATCTTCATCCCCAGCATTATAACAAGTGATCAGAATATTTCTCAACGCTTCAGCGGCACAGATTCGACTTGTCTGATTGATTTCACCAGTTAAACATTCAATAATTTTAGATAAGCATACACTTAGAATTTTATTGATTTCTTCCACAGATTGTGAAGTGATACCTATCTTGATAGAATGAATGTATGCTTCAAATATTTTATCTAAAGCTAATGAAGCTGATGAGCGGATGTCTGAGGAATGCTTGTCAGTTAGCATTGGAATAATAGCTTCTAATGAAGGAATGATGTATGATTGCAAATACCCTTTAAGACTTGAAGCGAATTCGAATAATATACGAGCTGCTTGATTCTTCTCTTGAACAGCATGGGTATTAAGAGTGACACGTTTCTTCACTCCACCACCTAGTGATACAACAGCACTCTCTGTTCCTTCTTCATCATCACGAATTACCTAATAAAATAAGGACGAAAAAAGAAAGAAATACGATTATATTATTATCGAAGCGATTATAATATTTAATATCCATAAAAATCAAATGCTACCGTACCTCTCCTTCCAAGTCATCAATATCTGCATCAACCATTGAAAACTTGATTTCTTGAGTAGCACCTCTTAGTAAGGGCTCCATCACCATTTGTAAGAAAGGGGAGAAATCTGCTCCTAATGCTTTAGAAATTCTGGCACATGCAGGAAGAATATATTCAAAAGTACAATCTTTTTCAATATCTTGATGCTAATCCAAATAAATATGATAATAAAAAAAATTTAAAAAAATTAATAAAAAATGATTTGTATGTGATAATGGTATTTACCATAGCATTCATAAATAGTTGCATTATTTCCAAAGCATCATTCGAAAATATCTCAACCCCAACTGCTTCTCCGATCAAGCCAACACATTCCATCGCTTTTCCTCGTACTTCTGTCATTTCAGGAGATGTGGCTGTGATTAAAATAGTCTTGATTCCAGGCATGAATGATGAATAATAATCAACAAAACCTTCATTTGTCACTTGAGCAATACAACTGTTCATTAATAGAAAAAAATAGTAAAAACAATAGTTATAGTAATGAAAATATTAATAATTATAAATATTAATAATATTAATTTACCCAAGTAAAGTTAAACAAGGAGATTTAATCTCAAAAGAAGCAGTTTCTAAGCAAATAACAAGTGAATTTAGCAATGGTTGCAAGTATGATTCCAACATCTCTGCTTCACAATGCTCCGGTGTCAGCAGATTAATAAGAGCAGAAGCTGCATGGCCACGAATTCGATCACATTGAGATTGATCTTGCATGAATACAGCTAGTTGTGGTAAGAAATTATCAACTAGTTGTTTGGTTTCTTCAGGATAAATGGCAGCGAATCGTCCGATTGTCTATCATATAATTATAATAATGTAAAACAAATACAAAACAATTGTGGAAAAAATGATAGAAGAGGGGAAAATCACCTGAATTCCTTCAAATCTAACTCTTGCAATAGGATCTTGTAACGAATTTGTTATAAATTTCAATGATTCTTCAAAGTATTTTTTGAATTGTTTTGGACTTCCATCAGCAAAACGAGCTAGTCCAGCAACAGCTGCTCGACGACGAGTCCAATCCAAACGATCTTGAGCAAAATTTTGAACGTTTGATAGAATTGCTGTTGCAATGGATCCACCGCCAATACCAGCTGTAATTCTTTGAATAGCACCATCACCAATAGAGTAGCTATCATCTGGCATTTCATCAGTATACTTTCCACTCATCCAATCCTGTTCTGATTCTTCATATTCAAGCATCAATGACATTGACAACGGAATTAAACCTTGCATTAATGAGTTGCAACGACGTGCCAATGCTGGTGCTGTCTCAGTGATAGTTACCATCAGCTCTAAAGCCATGCATCTTGTCGAGAACTCAAGTGTATTCGAGCTCGCAACTGACAACATGGCGCTTACAACAGCATCCAACGACCCTTTGAAGAAAATTGGTTGCATCTCCGCAATTGTAACCAGGTGCTCCATCATATTTGTAGCATCTAATTCATCATTTCGGTTAAGTGTTTCTCCTAAAATATTAATAATAGGCAACAATGCTGGTTTAAACGAAGATCTCAACCCTTCGTCTTCAATGCTAATAATACAAGCTACTGTAGCCTTAGCACACGCAACTTGAAGAGCTGGAATATCTGATTGTAGAAATGTAGCAAGGAAACTGCCCAAATTTTGTAAATTGTCGGTAACAGCTTCTGGACAATATTCTGATATGATTTCAATCAAATTTAAGATAAGTACCAGTGAAACTCCTTGCATTGCAGCCGCATAGTTTATAATATCCGGCAATAACTGCTCCCATGATGTAATCGACGCAGATTGGGCAATAATATGAGAAAGTCGCCTCAACAAAATTGGATTTGTCTCGAATGTCCACATATTCATCAATTGTTGTCGATAGCTTGTTGTGAACGCATCTTCACCACCTTCATTGGACAATGATTGAGCATACAGTTCGATAGATCTTCTTAACAGAATACCTGCAAATGATCTTAGCATTAAATCAATTGAAGCGTTGGTGAAAACATGAAGTAACTCCTGTATCATTTGAGTAGGATTCGATTGTAATATCGCATGAAATGATTGCTCATTAGTATTACGAGAAATGTTGTCTGTGGACATAAGTCCATGAAGCATAGTAATTAAATCCATCCTCTTGTCTACAGATGAGAAGTCTTTTAGAAATGTTGGAGTTATATATAATAATAATTAGCAACAAAACTAGAGCTTCCGATTTCAAACGTTAAACGATAAATACAAATTTTGAAAACAATATTTTGTTATGTTATGAACAACAACTAACACGCTTATTTGACCCAGCATAAGTATTAATCTTATCATATTTATCATTTAGAGCTCGAATAACAATAGCTTACCATTATTAATAAATGAATTAAGGGATTATTTTTAGAAGATCTACAATCAAGATAAATGCAAAGGGCGGCGTTTCTTTCTTTTGCTTTGGCTTGTTATTCAAATACTCATATATCAGCAGAAAATCATACAAAATTCACAAGTTTGAGTTAACAAGTTAGATGAGAAAATGAATTGTATTGAATGTGTTATATATTGGTCAGGAAAGTCAAAATCGGAAATCAACATGATAGAAAACTTTTTCTTTTCTAGTTTTGAGAAGGTGTTGATTTCCAAATTAGTCTATTATTTTTCAAGCAGCAGTGTAAATGGAATTGGACATTTCCATGCTTGTTAGTATCGATTATTGACGTAAATTAAATACTATAATACTATCCACAGTAAATCCAAGAGTTTTAATTTACCGTAACTAAAATTCTTTAATTATTACAAACCATCAAAATAAAAATATCAACACTCCTATCGAAAGCTAATAAACTAATTTAGACAAATTGATCTTTTGTGCTTAAGATTGTTTCCTCAACCTAATAAAAAATAATGATGAAAATAACAAGTGAAGCCGAATAAAAATGATAAGTAAATAAAACATACCAATGATTCAACGCGGTAGTTACGGTCATCATCAGAATCGTAACCATTTCTGATAAATACTCTTCTTGGTTTCAATTGGGCACTAATAGCTTTATTACGTTTCATCCAAGTTAAGAACTCTGAGGCTTGTTTATGCCGAGCTGCTTGAATTTCTTGATCCAAACCTTGCTTTCGAATACGATCTTCTCGTTCAAACATACGCTCATACTTCTTGATGTTCTTGATAACCTTCTTCTTCTCATCTTGAGTAAGTAAATCTTTTGGACGAGGTCGCCAAGCAAACTGAAACAGTTTTTCACGTTTGACTCTACTGACAAGAGTTCCTTGAAAGGTATAAATGTTGAAGCCATCCTCTGGATTACCTTTTGCATTACTGTTTCGCAAGTCAATTACAGTAGCCGAAACAATGTATCGACCTGAAGGATCCCAATAGAGCTTGGTACATCTGTCATGTCTTTTACCACCATTAGGAGTCAAAGAAACGTTGTTCTCAACATCATACAGCTCAAATATACAAGAATCTGGTGCAAAGTAAGCGATTGCGACAATGCCACCAGCAGGTGACCATAAGATATCTGTGCATTGAGTGTTGTTCTTGGTGAACAAGTGGGTCAATTTATTCTGGACTACTGCAGCAGATTTAGGACCACTAGCAACAACAGTTGACATGCTATAGAAAGCAATTACTGGAGATCTTGCATCGCCATAGATAATAGCTAATCTGTCACCAGATGGCTCCCAACTTACATGAAGAATAGGATCATTTAATTCCAATTGTTCGACAGGTACACCAGCATCTCGAACTCTGAAAAACATCAAAACATAACTCTTCTTTTTACCTTGAATTTTAGTCATGTGCACACATAAATAATCTCCTTCATTCTGCCAAACCATATGACCATCAGTGACATCAAAGAGAGGTCTTGAACATATATCTTGTCGAGTTGGAATTTTTATTATATTAATTAAAGCTGGATGATTACTTTCTGCAGGTGACCAATATGAAATTAAATTTAGTTTTGGAGACCAAGCGAAATCAAGAACTTCTTTCGCTGCGATTGATTTTGAGTCTAACAGTTTCATCGAAGGCAACGTATAGACTGATATCATGTCAACACCAAGACGAGCAAGATATTTTCCATCAGATGACCATTTGAATTTATTAGGATCTTGTATTGGTTGCACTTTATCTGACGGAACTCTTTCATGAGTTGTACTTCCTTCTTCAATCGTGAAAAAACCACCCGTGTTATCACCTTCATAACTAGTCACTTTACCACGAATTACACGCTCTATTCTTTTTTGATTTTTTTCTTCTGAGATAGTTGCTTGGACATAGTATTTCACATCTAGTGGACTTTTAAACTCAAATGATCTCAATTTTGAGCCGCTTCTAATATCCCACACGATGATGGATTCAGAAGGATTCAAATTTGGTGCAAAAGTATGAATTCTGTAAGAGACTAAATAAGTTTCACAAGGAGAGAAAGATAGTTCTTCAACTTTAGCATGCTCAAATCTACCTTGAGGTTGAAAATCTTGAGAACCCCAGAGTTTGAGTCCAAGATCGTGAAATGTTGCCAAATAGGTACCTTGTGGAGACCATCTTACATATTTCTCACACCATACCTTCCCATCAGCCTTTTCACGATCACCACCATAGACAAGGTCAGAGTCTCCAATATGATTTGCCCAATAAATTTGAGTTTCATGAGAAAATCTTATCACAAACTGATCTCTGCATTGTGGATCAGTTAACCATGTAGTTGGATCAGGGCGTGGATGAAAAGGGATAGGTGGAGGTGCAATATATTCATCGGGCATTTTTGAATATTTATCCAAGTCTGAATACAAACTAACTTTGAACGAGTGAGTTTTGTCAATAGCAAATCCTTGTGTAACTTTTATCGCATTCGCAGCATCTTCTTTATTCTTGAACTTAATAAAACAAAAACCATAAGTTGTACCAGTGTCTTCTCCGAATGGGATATGAACATCGGTTTCACTTATATCACTGCTTATTTGCTTATATATCTTCATCAATACCGATAAAAATTTGGTGATTTTCTCTTTGGTAAGAGTTGGGATGTTTTCAATGATAATAGCAGAAGAAAAGTCGGGTTTGAATGGTGGAAAATTTTCATCACCAATGCTTTCTTCAACTGGATCGTAGCTTAGATAAGGTTCGATGTCTTCGAAATCTTCTAATCCCTTATAATAATCGAGATCTGACGACATTTTGGATAATTAATGACTTATAAATTGATTATATCAAAATTGAGAGAAAATGGAAAGACAAAGCCCCTTTAGCCACACAAAAATAAATATCTTATCATTATATAACTCTTCAGTTAAAAAGATGAAACAAAACCACACAAAAGCATGTCCATCCTTTGAATAGAATAAAAATAAGTAGCAGCTTTATCGTAAGGTTTATTTAGAATATATTAAGACTAACTTAAATTTACAGTGTATTTTTGAATGAACGAATGAATGAAAATACTGAACCTTGATTTTATTAAAAGATTATCTTAATTCGTTACTATGCAGAAGTAGGATTTATAAGCTATCAACAATTATGTTCATACAAAAATTTAACCTACAGTACATTGGATATTTCAATCATAAATTTGAAATATTAGATCACATTTTTTTGTGTATTGTTGTCTATGAACTGTTCCTAGTGTAATTGAATCTATGTTATGTTCTATAGCTTGATTTGTTTAGTTTAGTTGACATGATTTGGTCATTAATTTATTCATTCATTCATTCACTGGAAGAGCCGGTTCATTTTCGGGGGTCATTTAAAAAAAAAATCAAGAGTTAGTAATATGCAGTTTCACGAATTTTTGTCGAGTTATTGCCGAGGGGTAAAACGGTATCTTTCGAGTTTGGTCGAGACCGAAGGTCGAGAGCAAACGAGAAAGATTCTGTTTTAGCCAGAGGCAATAACGAGACATAAATGAGTGAAATGCATATT
>VKHH01006921.1:0-14240 GCA_015144975.1 Epipyxis sp. PR26KG | reverse complement strand
GCTTTTTCCTCTTGTCTAGTTGCACCTTTTTGATTTGCTCCGTTAATTTTTATTAATTAATTCATTCATTCATTCATAGTTAAAAAATATAGAGTATTTACGACATGGTGTTTCAGTAACATTTAAACGATGTATACACCATGTCTAGACAATATATACCCGCGTTGGTAACCACAAGTGCGATTGGTGATATGTTGGTTGATGGGGTGGTTTCATTTTTATTTCAATAAAACCACTCCTCGCTAACTTACAAAAAAGAAGCACGCATTGTGTCATAATTATATCCCGCAACACTTTATATCTTGATTTGCATCTCATTTTAAACTTTTAAACCGAATAATAATTTATTTGAAACGAATCAATTATCTTCAATCTTCAATATACTGTAGTTCCTATGAACTATTCTTGTTGGTATTACATTTATTAGAATTATTATTACTTCTTATTAATTATTATTAATAATTTTTCTTAGTATAATATATGAATATATTTTGCTAATAAATATAATAATTCATGGATCATAGAATATCTTAGTTCCAACAATAGAAACCTAAGTCAGCACTGAGTCGAATGGAATGGAGGAAGTAATGTAAGATTTTATTTGTGCAAAGTATTAGATTAGCTACTACAGTTTAATTTTTAATTTAATCCTCATTGTTATTTACTGGATAATGAATTAGTACAATTTTTAATACGTAGCACTTATTTTTATTATGATATTATGATGATTATTGGAAATTAATACACATTATTATTATTATTATTATTATTATTATTATTATTATTATTATTCTATACCTTTGTTATAGCTTTATATTATTATTGATTTATTAGAATTTTGGGTCGAAATGAGACATGGATATTATTATCCTTGCCTTGTTGGCTTGCTTGTCTCGTATTAAATGTTTAATTTTTTTGATATAAAAATGTGAATTAAAGAATGAATAAATGAAAGGCAATAATTTATTCATAATTTATGATTATGCTATTTTTACAAAACAATTAATCATAATCATAATAGAAATATAACAAGAATAAACAAATGATGATCATAATAGTAAAACTATAATGTTCAAACTAATAGAAATATGATAATAATTGTAATTCCGCCGAATTACCAATAATTTATGTCATCATCAAGATTTATTGGCTTAAAAAATGATTAACTCTTGGAAGGGGTTAAAATGAACTTGTTATTCATTTTTGAATTTTCGGGAGGTCCGGCGAGTATATAGAGTTTCAAAATGATTCATTCACTGTTCAACCTTCAGTTTTCGTCAAATTATATGCTAACAGGTAACTTATCTTGTAGATTTCAACAGACAGAGAGAGAGTTTGAGTAATAAAAAAGTGGATATTGTGAAATTTGATTGATATTTAAAGTCAACAACAAATTCGTTATAGTTGATTACTCTTGTATTGTAACTCAATTCAATAATTCAACTAAATTCAAACAAGCAGTCCCAAATGTTATTATATACGGATTGAAATCTAGCAAATAATCAATTCCTACCGATGTTCAGTCTTATAATATGCTGTCTATTAATTGTTAACAGTGGTGAATTATTGTTAACTTTTAAAACAAGCTTTATTTGTTTAAAAGAATGACGTATCCAATAATCACGATAATTAAATGTCTTATGTTTAGTATAAAATAGAAAACTCTCAGGGTCAAACTCATTGTTTATTTGCAGTTATGCTTGATAAGTATGACAATAACAATTTTTCAGTTGATCATTATAGACCTCATCTAACAAAGAATTCTTCTTTCACAATTCTTTTTTAAAAGCTTCAATCGGCGTCGTGCTTTGGTCGTTTTGAGTTGATATATCAAAGTCAATGGACCCCTTGTTGTTCCAGTAAAAAAAATCGTTGTCGTTTGCAAAACACGATAAAAAGCCAGTCTCTTGAACGATCATAGCATTGCCCTTGCCAATATTCTCACAAGTATTAATATCTTGATTGACACAACAGACTAACGTAAATAAATTGGCTTTGTTCGTCATGTAGCGTAAAGGAACGCCAAAAGTATTTGAATATCCATTTGCATCAGTTTTTATGTACCAATCAATCCAAATTTGATTCCCTTTAGCTTCAATCAAAATCGTTTGCCCTTTTTCATATTTTTCAACAGAATTGTTCCATTTTTCTTTTGAATCCACTCTCAACAGTTCTGCATGCAATTGACCGGTCTGAATGCACAAAAGTGCCAAAGATAAAAAACATTTCAACAAAAAATACATTTGAATAAATAATCCGATTAGTCGATTCTTACAATAAATATAAATTTATACGTCAAGACGCCACGAGTGTGTGAACTTTGTGCGGATTACTGTAGAAGATGACAACAAATATATGTAACAAGAATATTGTATGCATATATTGGCATGATGGATCTTCAAATTTGTTGTTGTGTAATGATTCCGGGATTATTATATATATATTATATATTATTTCTATTTTTTCATGTGAAAAAGATTATTAAGTTAATGTACGGTATAATTATTTGTTCAACACTCTTCTTGTTCATCATTAAAATCGCTACAATCTACAGTCTACAGTAGTTTTTGCTGTTTCTCGTTATGACAATTTAGCAATCAACTGTAGTTATAATGCAACAGACGCATTTGACTGAGTTAGATGAATTATCAATTGGAATGCATTTGACCAAAAATGGAGAATCTGCTTTTATTATTAATCGAAGTTCACAATATCCGCTTTATTATTACTCTGATTGTATCAAAGGATATGGATTAAAATCTAATAAATCATTTCTTCCTCACAGTCTTATTATGCGCTGTCCATTACTGGTTGTTAGTGTTACCGGAAATAATCGTAATAGGATATGTCAGAATTGTTATCATTCGATTAAAACTAAAATAAAAAGACATGAAGACTATATATTTAATTCTTATTGCTCACTAAAATGTCTGCAACTTGGAACTTGCAGTTTAGATAGAATGGGGAATATATTAAAAATATTATATTCTCGTAAAACTGATATCCTTACCAATCAAACAACCAAATCAACAAAAGAATACTTTTCATCAGAATGGCTTGAAATTATGATATTGTGTCTACATTTTATTTATCATTGCTCAATTGATATTTTGTATGGATTTGAAATAATCTATTTACGAGAAATTTTGGAATTAAATTATTTTTCTAACAATGATAATCATGGAAATCATATGAATAATCATACTTCAACATCAGTAAAAGCTGCGAAAGAATTATTTCAATTAATTCAAGAATTAAATCCTAATTTATTAACTTCAAAACATTTAGAGTCGATCATGTATGAAACTTGTTGGACCGAAGGATTAATAAATAAATTACTACTAATTATTAAGTATAATTCACAATCTATTCCTATTCATGGTACACCATCTACTGAATTGTTTTGTATAATTAGTTCATTTGGTAGATTGAATCACTCCTGTTCTCCAAACGTATGTTTATCATACGAAATTATTAATAGTAATTTTGATAATAATCACAGCACTAATGCCTCTATAGGTAGCGCCAATCAAAAAAATAACACATTATTTATAAAAATGTTAACTACAAAACAAATTCTCCCAGGTGAAGAAATTTGTATATCATATTTAAGTAATTTATGTGTTGATTTAAATCAACGAAAAGAATTATTAAATGATTCATTTCATTTCAACTGTAACTGTGAACGATGTACTCAAGAGCAACATATCCATACAATGTTAATGAATACAAATAATAAATTATATGAAAATCAGCAAATTAATCGGTTGATAAAAATACAAAAGGAATTAGAAATCATTTATGAAGATCATAATATCAATGAAGAAAGTAATCTAAAACCTTTAAATCGTAATAATAACAATAATAATAATTATAATAATTTTAATTTCAATAATATTGAAAATGATAAATTAGTTTTTAATTTCCATTTTCATTTGATAGAATTAATGGAAGAATTTCTAAGTTTATGTAAAACTCCTGTTACGACCAATATTTCAACTGATCTTTATACTTATCCTCTTCCTTCTGTGATTCATGATTTATCTTTGCTTATATTTCAAATCAACTCTTCAACTTATTCCAAAGCTATGAAATTAAATCCAACATTATTATGTAATAAATTGCATGTGGAATTGTTAGTAAGATCAATCCTTGTTATTTGTAATTGTTGGAATTTAATAAATTGTAGTGGGATTCCAGCTAAATTACCTTTTATATTAATGCTTGTAAAATATACTCCGATTCTTCAAATCAATAGGAAAGAGTATATTTCTCTATGCAATTCGTATAATTGTATGTATTCTCAAGATATAATTAATCTTTGTTATAATAATATTAGATTCGGAATAGATTTGTTGAAACATCTTTATATTGATGAACAATATGGAAATGTTGTGCAGAATGAGGCCATGAATGAAAATATAGTTACCGACTACTATAATCGTATGTTAATATCCTGTCAATTGTGGTTAGAATCTGCTTTATAACTTATCAACAAGTTTAATTTATATAATTAAAACAGTTATTAAATTTTGGGAAAATATTTTATTTAAATATTTAAATCATAAATTTGGGTTTTCCAAACTATATCACCAGATTTTTGCCCTTCATCAAAGAAATACTGTTTGAAGAAAACGACAAATAAGAAATAAATATCACTTTACGGGGCATACAGTTTGGCAAAATATATCATAATGTATTCATTTATCATAATAAATGGAAACCATTATAATTCCCCCAACAGTTTAACACAATAAGATACATATGATTAAGTGAAAATTGTTTTATACAGTAGACGAAAATGATTGAAAAGCTGATTTAATCCTGGTCAGGCAATTGTAACAACGACATGAACTCTTCCATACTTGGTGAGAATTTTACAGGTGATGGGGGTTCAACTACTAAGCTGTCATCAACACTTACATTATGAATTAGATTGACTTTCATTTCCATAGGATTGTGTGAGTCATTGACATCCATGGGATTTATGTGAGCCATTGATGAGGAGTCAGAATAAGTTGAAGAGATACCAATGACAGAATTGTCGAGTAGGTGTTGATGGCATAATATTGGTCGAGTATGGTAGATAGTATTATTGAAGTAATATGGTCTGACAGGATTCTCAAATGGAGGGAAATTATTGTTCATCAATATGCCATTTCCACATCTGCTGAAATCAACTTGATTTATATGAGACTGATGATATATTGAATGGGAATGCAAATAATTTTGATCCATTAAGATTGTGTTCGTTTGCTGCGGTAAATTCTCAACAAAGTAATTACAGGAGTTAGAATTTACGCAAGATGGAGGGAATGTACTGTAAATTTCAATTTGTTGTTTCTGTTCGAATGCTTTATACTGACTTTCTGATGGCCATGGGAGGACTGACAGTTGTATATGATCATTTTCAAATGGATCGATGTTGTTTTGTGAGTGGGATAAAGATGCAATTGAAGCTTGATTAGTATGAGAGTTGTGCTCCCTTATCAGTGTGGTTGAAGGAGCCGTCCATTGTAAATTAGCTTTCATTGAAGATTCAGCTAGTTGTTGAGCTTTAGCGGTGTGCCTCGTCATCTTTCTTATTTCGTCGTAGTTATCACGGCGAAACATAGGATGATAAAATGCATTTTTATCAACTCCTCGAGTAATATTGATAAACCCATATAAGTTAAACTGTCGCTGCATGGAAGAAAATCTGTTATCTGTGCAAAATACAGTAATTTTGTTTAAACCGTTAAATAAGCATTATGAACCATAGAAACAATTGAACTTACGTCTAAAGTATTTGGGGATAATATCGCTTTCAAGTCTCTTTTGGTCAATTATTCTGAAAGCTGTTCCATTATGATTCCATCGCATAACATTCTCGCCTTCATTCTCAAGAATCTGGTAAATTTTCACTGGAAAAGATTGTGCTGGGTATGTTGACATTTTCGCAATATATTTTAATGAATTGTGTTAGCTACGTACACACCAAATATATTTACATACCGCAGTTGAACATTCTCAGAAATTTGGTGATGCACGTAAAATTCTGAAGTCCTGGAAAAGTGTCAGATGACACACCAATTTTTCCGGTTTGAATTCCGGATTCTTAATTCCAGCAATTCTAGTACGTTAGTTTTTAAAATAATGATAAAATTATTCCGCGACAAAAATCTCTTTATGTAACAAAAGTTAGAACTTTTCAGGTAACTGGTATTTTTACCTCATTCAGTTTATAAAAGGGATAATTTTACGAAATATTAGAAAAGCCCCTTTATTAATAACAAATCTTTATTACTTGAATTGAATATTAATTATTATAATAATTTGGCTTCTGAAAAAGTTCGAACTTTGTGTTACAAGTGAGTTTTGGTCATTTAGCTGAATTTAAAAAAGTGCTGACTTGCAACAACTGTTTGCTGCCAATTTGTCTCCTTAGTGATTGCATAATACCTTCTTGAGTAAATTTCAAATGAAACAGTTTACTTACTTACTGATAACTATACACACTATATAAAGTTCGAATACTGTAATTTATCAAATAAATGACTTCAATAAATATTTCGACAATAGATATACCACCAGTACAGTAATTAGCTATTAAACACAAAAACCATAAGAATCAAAAATATAATATTCCAAATAACTATTATACACGAGAATTTTCTTAAACTATAAATTAAGTTTAAAAAATTGTTTTTTATTGACTTGTTATTATTACTATTTTTATTATTGACAATTTCCTCATTGTTGTGTTTCTCTTCTTTAGCTTCCACTTCAGGCAATAGTTTTTCTGATTCGCATTCAATTTTCATAGCAGGAATATGCTCATTGTTGCCATTGTTTTGCTCAACTGCACTACTTCCTTGGTCGTTTAATTGTGTCGATAAAGTCGGTTTGGATGAGATGATGGCAATGGCATTGACAAATAATGTAAGAGAGATGATAATATCCGATGGAGTGAATATTCCCATGGGATGAATATTCTTTTAAATTTAATTTGACTATAATCTACAAAAAATATTAATAGAATTAACAGACTGATTCGATGAAGCTATCAAGCTATCAGACTATCAAATTCAATCAAAAATTAAAGGAATCTCAAATATATAGGTTTAATCTTATTATTGTATATTTATAAGCCAAAAATATAATCTTATATATTTATACTTATATAATCGGTAAATAAGTTATAATTTTATTATATAATTCCTTGTACTTACATTTGACTTGTACTGACTTGATAAATATATATATTAATATTATTCATTATTCCTTAAAATAAAATATGACCAGTAGTTCCCGAAATGCGGTTTGAGTGCAGCAACTTTAAGGTGATGGGAAAATTTCAATTGTAATAAAGAATAGTAACTTAAAATTAAATGAATCCCGGGTCCCGGGATCTACTTGTTTTTATAAATCACTGACGAAACGGCTGAATTTTAGAATTTTACCTTATAAGGTAAATTGATAGTAGTTTGATGTACATTAATGCCAATAATTTGAATCGTGGCTCTTTCAGTATTATTATTAGTATTATGCAATAAACCAATAGAATGCATCGTATCAAATTGATGTCAAGATGTCAAGCATATTTAATTATGAATGTGAGTAATGCTAATCATTCATCCCAAATGCATCAAATAGTTATTAGATGAGTATCTTAGAATGAAAAATAATTCTGATAGCAAGCGTTTAAAACCAAAAACGCTTCGACCGTCAACGTCTGGTAAACAATCAGTAGAAAATATTCTTTCGCAAACAATACGCAACTCATTCGCAAATGAAGGCCGCCGGGAAAGTATCTCAAATGGTAGCTTAAGCATGCCTCCAATCATAACAAATCATCAAATATCCTCATCTCTATTAATTCCTAATTCGCGTCTTAAAGCAAATGAAGCCTTAGCTTATACAAATGAAAACAGATCAATTACTAATCCATTATCTTTTCTACCGTTAGATATAAGTTTATTTGTGCCTGATTCTAATGATAATAGTTTAGCTTCTCCAACCACGGGTAGATATTCCAGGAGAAGTGTTGGTCAGAGTAGAGTTCATAATCCTACTCACACACAATCGATGTCAGTTTTGGAAACTTCCTCAAGTCATCGTAACAATGATAACATATCATATCTCAACTCAGATTTAGGATCAATAACTAATTCTTATTTGTCTTACTCAATGTCTTTATCTCAATCTGGTTCAGAGTTTGGTAGTTCAGATGATTGGCAAAATCGTCAATCAACATCCAGAAATACTAGTCGAAGAAATGCTATCAGCAATGGAACCAAAAATACGACACGGTTATTAAGAACTAGCTTCTCTGGATTGGGTAGTGATAAAATAAATGACAGAGAACACCCGTTAACCACAAGAGAAATGATTGAAGATATTTCAAATAGAGTTAAAAATAGTCAAAATCCGCCTGATTATGTCATGCCTCTCAACGAATTACCCTCTTCATATATTGCATGGGATAGCCAAATTTCATCACATATTAACAATAGTAATGGTATTGCTAAGCCGACCATAAATATAATAGGCTGTTTGCAGCCATTAGATTTAGTATTAGCAAAAGCGGATGAACGAGCCCGTAAGCAAACCACATATTCGAGAAGAAGTTTTGTTAATCAAGAAATCCGAATAAAGGAAATTGAAGATGCAATTGAGTATAAACATAACAAATCAGAACGAATAGCGGAAGCCGTGGCTAGAAATCATCGTCAAAGATTATGGCTTCCTATCCTTCAAGTGTTGCATTTTCTGAGGGTAATTCGACCTCAAGCGGAGCTGGCAATACGTATGCATCGAATGGTTCAATCGAATTATAAACTGCTTTTAAGAATACATTATTCGGTTTTAAATTGGTATAATCGTCATATTTTCATTAAATATCGTTTACGGTTATTCCGTTTACGTAAGTCTGGAACCATAACATTTACGATGAAGTTGAGAGTTCGGCGAAAACGACGTGCGGCAAATCTCATGACACTCTTCTTAGTGGATCACAAACGATTCTATATGGTACTACACAATAACATATACCTTTAATTGTAATGGTTAAAATTATTATGTTGAATCGATTACTTATGCTGAATTTATGTAATACTTATTACTTAAGTCACAAACTCTTATTATTTATTTTATTTTAGATTAAGCGAGTATTGCATCGATTCTTTAGTGCGATTCACATGATTCAAAGGAGTATCCGCTCATTTTTAGTGATTAATAAAGGAAGACTTGTTCTATTAACTTTATTATGGGATAAATTCGAGATTGAAATGGTGCAGAAATTCCTTTTTAAAAGACAACAATTAGCTGAATCACAAAAAAAAATCTTTGAACGGAAACCAATTATTCATCAATCAAAATCAAAGAAAATGGCACGAGTTCGAATGAATAATGATAATAATAATATCACAGATGAAGTACCGGTTGATTCACTTCCTCCTGTCCATCGCAGTGTAAATAAATTTTCAAATATTGAGAAAAAGTGGGTTGCAATCGAATCAAGATTAGATAAAAAGATTGTTGAATTGCGAGAGAAAGGAGTTATGGAAATGGAACCAGAATTGGATTTAATTCGAAAAAATATGATTCCTCATGAGCATAAAAGAGATCAAATTATTGAGTTGATGAGAATCATAGTAAGTCTATGATTTTTATTTAATATGATAATAAATTATCTTATATATGATAATAATAATAATAATAATAATAATAATAATAATAGAATAATATTATAATTATTTTACAATAATTTCTTGTACTATTATTTTATAGAGAAAACATCATTTTTCAACTCAATTATATCGTGCAGCTGAACAACAAAGAGTTCGATTACAAAAATTAGTATCAAAACAGGTATGAAATTCCTTTTTATTCTCAATTCCAATAATTAGGATTATATTTTTAATTTTACAATTTCTCTGTATCTTAGGTGTATGGCATGTCAGATGCTAAAGATCTTATCACTGGCAGAAAGGAATTTATTCCAATTATGTTTGATGATAGTATCAGAAATTATGTTCCAAGCGACCCATTGAATTTGATCGGGTAAACTAAATATTATCATTTATATTTATATTTATTTATTTTCATAAATTTGTGAATAAATTTTAAATTATTTACTATTTATTTTTATATTTCATAGTTATAAACGAATTATTTGGGATTATGTTGAAGAGAAAAGAATGATATTTGAAACATCTCGTCGTAAAACTGAAGAATAATTGTTATATTTTTAGAATTAAAAAGTATAACATATTTTTACTTGACAATCTCTCTAATTATTATTTATATGCGAATCGTCTATTTTATGTGTTTTTTCCCGCTAATATTATGAATGTGAATGAAGACTGTGATAATCCATTTTCATGTTGCTTTCAAGTTATGTTTTATATTTTCATGAAATATTCTATATTTTCATGAAATATTCCTACACTTCATCCTGTTCAAAAGTTAAAATTGATATTACAACTACATTCCTATCCTTAGAAGGTTTGAAACTTGAAATTCGATTTTGATTTGTTTTGATCGGATAATTGTAAGCATATCCTATGAAGAAATCGTTAATTGTTTATATATCGCTCAAAATTGTAATTTTAAATATACATAAGTTTATTTGTTGTGTCTACTGCACAGTTTTACTTCTTTTTTTTAATTATTGTTGAAATCCTAATAATAGAAAAAAAGATTTTTATTCCGGATCTCAGGATATATTTTGTAACTAAAATCATATTATAAGTTTGAAAATAGCTGTTATGGAATAGCTTAACACAATTCCAAACATATTTTCATATATTGAAATGTGTTCTTTGTTTGATTTACAGTAAGTAGTTTTCGTTTTTATAGAATAGTGCACATAAAAATGTTTAGGATGCAATAAATGTAGTAGTAATAATTTGAATTAAGAAAATTTAGTGATTGAATACCAGAAGAGTACGGTAATATCTATATGTTTTCATTTTTAATGTTGATTTTTATTGTTATTTACTTCTGTTTATTTTTAACAGACGTTTCGTTTTTTGTACCAGTGGAAATATATGAAACAAATATATATAACAAAACATCAAAAACTCATATGTTTTTCAACGTACAAGGTATTTGTAATGTGCCTAAATATACTATTTTAAATTACTGGTCTTAGTGCACATATTAAGATATAATCATAGTAAAAACTGAGATAAAAAACTGTTGGATTGTGCGATTACTTACATATTACATATTACATATAAAATATAAGAAGACGAGGTTCTCCCAAGATTGATATATTATTATTATTATTATTTTAAAGAGTTGAAGACATTCTTATTGTATATTTAAAATAAAAATTGACTTCCTGCTTTTCATAGTCATTGAGTGAGTGGGACATTTACAGCAACTATCGAAAGTGTAATGCTCAAATCTACTTCAATAGAAAATACCGGTGTGGACTCAAATCGAGTTTCAGTAGAGTCGCTATGGTCAAAGACATTGTTCATGCCAACTAAAAAAGGATATTTAACAACGTTAACAATTCCGACAACTAAACTCAAACAAAATTTTGAGAAAGAAAAATCATTAATTGATAATATCAATAATGGAGATGATAAAAATATTAATTTCATTGATAATGATATTGGTATAAAATTGAATAATGAAACCATAAACACTGCTGTAACAAATGCGAAAATAACTTCCAGATCACAATTGAATACATCAAGACCAGTAAGTAGTCGAAAAGAAATGAGAAGTAGTGATATCAAATATACAGGTCGATCCTCACTTGCACAATTTCATTCACAAATAGATAACTTAGAAAATAATGGTAACTTGCGTCCAATTAGTGCTAGTTGGTCATTAAGACCAGGAATTACTAAATCTCCAACCTTAAGTCGTCCAAATTCTGGTAAAATTATTAATCGAAGAAGTAGTTGGTCTCCTAATGTTTCGACTGGTGTTGCCATCAACAATAATGAATCCAATGATACTGGTATTTTACCACCAGTTAAAACTAATCAAGAATTGCATCGTATGAGTATGACTATGCAACCGAATAATGAAAATATTCTACTGAAATCATCTACAGCAAATCAAAGAAATAATTCAGTTGCTTTATTAAGACCAAAGAGTGCAACTGATATTATTAATTCTCATAATTATTCTAAATTTAATAATGCTAACAATAGTAATAATATTGATAATATCAATAATATCTCGAATAGTAATAGTATAATACTTCGACCAAAGAGTGCTAAAGGATATGTAAATCATATTCGATCAAATATTCAAGCTCAAATGGTTCCTATAACTCAAAATCCTAGTATGAATACACCTATTCATACTGTTAGTACCCAAGATACACTTTTCATGACAAAGTCTAATATTAGTGATGATTATTATGGAAATAATACTGATGAATATATTCCTTCTAACATGTTAACAAACCGGTCAACTTCAATGATATTACCATCCCCTTATGATTGGGACACTACTATACCATCTAATTATAATGATCCACGTGATATAACAAATATCATAGGCTGTTTAAGACCTTTATACATCGTGAAAGCACAAGCAGAACATAAAAAAGAAATTATTCAACATCATATTTTATCATGTAAACAACAATTAGAAAATAAGACACAAGAATTAGATGAATCAATTCATTTTAAATATACAAGAACACAAAGAAATCAAGAATCAAATGATAAATTATTAAAACAAATGATATGGATGATAATATTACAATTTTCACCTTATTTAAATCATTTACATAATAAATTCAAAATAAAATATGATATGATAAAAAAGTTTCAATTATTAACATATCAAGCAGCATTAATAAAAAAAGTCTTTTTGAAATGGTATTATAGACATATTTTCACTAAATATTCGAAACCATTTGGTAAAGCAATTGATAAAAGCCGATTTATTTTCATTCAAAAAGTAAGATTATCAAGAAAAAGAAAAGCTATTGTGAAAATTAAGAATTTTTTAATTGATGCTTCAAAAACATCAAGAGTAAGTTGTAATATTTTTTTATTAATTAATTATAAATAATTATTTTATCATATCATTTAAATTTGAAAATATTTTTATATAATTATTATTATTTTATTATTTTTAAATTGTTTTATTTTTGTACTATAAATAATGTATTTATTTTAAAATAATCTTAAAAATATCATTATTTGTTTTATTTGATGCCAACAGCAATAATTTTTTATATCAAACTAAATAATTTATAAAATGATATATTATTATAATCATCATAAATCAACATTTATACAATTATTATTAATTATATTATGTATCATTATTTCATAATCAAACTATTTTTTTATTATCATTATTATGATATTTCTCCATTTTATGGTTGATAAATTTGAACAAAAAGATAAAACATGCAATTATTATTTTAAACATAATTATTATTGCTATTATTATTAGATCAAACAAGCAGTTGGAAAATTTCTCAAAAAAGTTATTTTAATGCAAACAACTGTTAGAAGCTTTTTAATTTGTAAAAAATGTCGTATTTTATTAATATCATTATTATGGGAACAAATTGAATATAAATATATACAAGATTTCTTAATATGGAAAAGACATCAAAAGAAAAGAATTTCACAATTTAAACCGAAATTAGAAATTGGAGTAACACATGACTCCACGTTAAACTCGATTAATGAATCAGTTATAAAAATTAGAATTAATGATCGGAAATTTAAACAAATGAATGATAAAATGGATCGTGTTGTTAGCAAATTGAAATCAAAAGGTATTATTAATAATAAGAAATCAGATAATTATTATATTCAGAAAATGATGATATCAAAAAATATTAGATATCCAATAATTAAAACATATTTAGAAGCTTTGGTATGTAATTATATTATATCTATTATATGAATATTTTATTATTATTTTATATGATTTTTTCAAGAGGAAAGAATTCGTGATTGATCAACAATCAATGCTGACACGTCAAAGAGAAATTAATAAAGTCAAATTAGAATCAATGGTACAGTATACTTATTATTATTACTTAAGAATTAAACAATTTATAATATATATCAGTCATGTTAAGCTATCATTATTATTATTGTTTTCATTTTATTATTATTGATATTACCGGATTATATATTATTATTACTGTGCTATTATTATTATTATTATTATTATTATTATTAATCCACTTCATTCAAATGATAATAACGAAGCTGTTACACCTTTAAACGATGTTTTGAATAATAATAATAATAATA